>VZQC01012857.1:639678-707973 GCA_009823505.1 Rhizomys pruinosus
TTTTTTTTTTTTTTTTTTTTTTTTTTTTGAGTAGTTTATATATTCTGGAAATCAATGCTTTGTCAGATGTATCTGCCATGAAAGTTTCCTCCCATTCTGTGGGATTTCTCTTCACTTCCTTGAATGTTTCTTTTGATGTAGATAATCTTTTGAGTTTAATGAGGTCCAATTTATCAGTTATTGACCTTAATTCTTGTGCAGCTGCTGTCTGATTTAGGAAGTTTTTTCCTATGCCTATGTCTTGTAGTCTGCTGCCAACTTTTTCTTCTATCGCCTTCAGTGTTTGGGGTTTCTCATTGAGGTTTTAATACATCTGGAGTTCACTTTTGTACAGAGAGAGAGGTAGGGATTTAATTTCATTCTTCTACAGGTGGTGATCCAGTTTTGCCAACACCACTTGCTGAAGATGCTGACTTTTCTCCATTATGTCTTCTTGGCCCCCTTGTCAAATATGAGATGGCTGAAAGTATATGTCCTCAAGTTTGGATCATCGGTTTTGTTGCATTGGTCAACAAGTCTGTTTTTGTTCCAGTACCAACCTGTTTTTATGACTATAGCCCTGTAGTATAATTTGAAGTCTGGTATAGAGATCTCCCATGTCTGTGTTGCTCTTTTCACTCAGGGTTGTTTTGGCTATTCTGGGTCATTTGTTTTTCCAAATGAAAATAAGGACTATTTTTCAAAGCCTGTGAAGAAACTCTTGGGGATTTTAATTGAGATTGCATTAAATCTATACAAGAGTTTTGGTACAATGGACATTTTTACTATATGAATTTTCCCAATCTATGAGCCTGGGATGTTTTTCCATCTTCTGAAGTCTTCTTCAATTTCTTTCTTCATGGGTTTAAAATTTTTGTTGTAGAGATCTTTGGTGTCTTTGGTTAGGTTTGTTCCTAGGTATTTTATTGTTTTGGGGGTTATCTTGAGTGGGAGGGTCTCCTTGAATTGCTTCTTCAGTTACTTGTTGCTGGTGTAAACAAAGGCTCCTGATTTTTCTAGATTTATTTTCTATCCTGCCACTTTACTGAAGCTCTTAATCATTTGTGGGGGTTTTCTGGTTGAGTTTATATCATCCCTTAAGTAAACAATCATATCATCAGCAAAAAGGGATAGCTTGACTTCCTCTTTTCCAAATAGTATTCATTTAATTTCCTTTTCTTGCCTTATTGTCCTAGCAAGTGTTTCAAGCACTATATTGAAGAGGATTGGTGACAGGGGGCAACCTTACCGACTTCCTAACTTTAAAAGGAATGCTTATGTCATTTCCTCATTTAGGATGATATTGGCTGTGCGTTTCCTGTATAAGGCTTTGATTACAATGGGGAATGATCACTCCAATCCAATTCTTTCTAGGATTTTAAGCATGAAAGGATGCTGGATTTTGTCAAAAGCTTTTTCTGTCATTTGAGATGATGATGTGGTTTTTGTCTTTCAGTCCATTTATATGCTTGATGATATTTATTGATTTTCGTATGTTGAACCATCCCTGCATCTCTGGTATGAATCCAACTTGGTCATGATGGATGATCTTCTTGATCTGGGTCTGTATGTCCAGACATGTATTCTTTCATCTTGTTTATGCTATGGAAGATTTTTCTCTTTCTTTGAACTAGAATTCACATTTTTGCTGGCTATAGTAACCTGGGTTGGCATTTATAGTCATTTAGCACTGGGATTGCTTTGGTTTACATTCTTCTTACTTTCATAGTTTGCCCTGAGAAGTCAGTTGTAATTCTGTTAAGTTTCCTGTTATATGTAACTTGTTTTACTCTTGTGGCTTTCAGAATTTTGTCTTTGTTTTTGGTGTCTAGCGTTTTAACTATGATATGGTGTGGGGAGTTTCTTTCCTGGTTTAGTCTATTTGGTGTTCTATTTGCTTCTTGTAATTGTATGGGTTTGGACTTTTTTTAGTTTGGGGAAATTTTCATCTATTATTCTGTTGATGATCTGATCAATATCATTCTATGGGGTTCTTCTCCTTTCTCTATCCCTATGATGTTGATATTTGATCTTTTCATAGTGTCCCATATTTCCTGGTTGTTCCACTCTTGTGTATTTTTAAATTTTTCATAGTCATTACTTGAGCTTTATAATTGTTTTGTGTTATCTTCCAGGTCTGATATTCTTTATTCTGCTTCCTTCATTCTGATTCTGAAGCTTCTTCCCATTCTTTCCTCTTGATTAGATGAATGTTTGATTTCCTTTTTCATTTCATCCTGTGTTTTCTTTAGTATTTCCTCTTATTTTTGGAGCCTCTCAATCTCTTCTTGTAGCTTCTTGCTTCCCTGGTTGATTTCCTTTTTCATTTCAGCATGGGATCTTTTCAGTGTTTCCACTTCCTTCCAGAGCTAGTCATTTTCTTCCTCTAGCTCTTTCCTGAGTTTGTCATTTTCTCCTCTTAGTTTTTTGCAAAGTTTTTCATTCTCTCCCTCTATGACCATTCGAAGTTTGTCATTCTCTCCCCTTAGTTCTGTGATTATATATATATATATATATATATATATATCTTATATATAGATAGATAGATAGATAGATATAGATAGATAGATAGATAGATAGATAGATAGATAGATAGATAGATTGTTCTTCTACGATCTGTGTCCTGGGCTACCTCCAGGGAGATCCCATTATAGGAATCCTTCACAGGCTTGATAGAGTTTAGTGTGGAATTATTCTGCGTATTTCACATATTGCTCTTTCATTGTGCTCTTGGCATGTGGGTTTCCTTTTGCCTATATTCTGATGGGAATCGCAAATGCCTCTTCATTTTTTTGAATGATTGATTTACTTGATTCCTTTAGATGTATTCATTGTATTCTCCTTGTTTATTGGGTGTTGACTTGTCTACATTTCAGGCTTTCAATTTTGATTATATATTGGAAATTATAGATCACTCTTCCCTTTCTATTCTGCAAGAACTGGGAAGGTAACAACCCAGATGACACCCTCTGAGCACTGTACTCCCTCTGCTGCCAGCCAGTTTCTCTAATTTGGTTTTACTGCTTACTTGACAGTCCCTCCAGAATGCCAGTTGGGGAGGGTTGCTTTCTTAGCCTGCACCTCAGTACCCTGCATCTCAGCTGGTCTGTCAGAGGCCACCAGCCTGTAAGCACAGCAAGCCGAAAATCCCAATCTCCCACAATCCACCTGGCTGACATATGCATCCTGGTACCCTGTACCTCAGCTGGTCTGGCAGAGGCCATCAGCCTCTGTGCTCTGCAGCCTGAAAAGCCCCGCATAATAGCTTTTAATTCCATCCATTTACATGCACATTTCATGATGTCTTTCTTTACTGCTTAACAGAACCCCATGTGTAGATGTTATCCACTCTTAGGTTGAGAGACACTTGAGTTAGTTCTAGCTCTTTGCTATTGTGAATAGAGATGCCATAAGCATGGATGTGTATGTATCTCTGTGGTAGGCTGAGTCTTGTGGGTCTATACCCAGGAGAGGTATGACTGGGTCAAGAGGTAGGCTCATTTTTAATTCTTTTAGGGTTCTCCACACTGCTTTCAAAGATATCTTAATCATGTTTATACTCCCTTCCCCATTGGCACTCACCCATAAACCCCAGTGAAATCAATAAATTACTTCATTTGTGTTAAGGCATACTGTATCAAGTTTCTGTCCCCTGAGGTCTAGTCAGCTTATCTAGTGTCCTTTCCTTCAAGAAAATCAGCTCTTCCTCAATGTACGGTACTCACCTTCCAATAATTCTTCAACTAAGATTGGAGCCTGCTGCCCATTTTCACTATTCTGTGATGTGTTTTTGTCTCCTTGAGTTTGCTTTGGTCTTGTACATGCTGAGAACATCCCTGGTGGGTCATATGAGCAGGGTCCCAGTAGCTTGTAGAACTCTATTTCTGCTGGGCGTGGTGGCACATGCCTTTAATCCTAGCACTTGGGAGGCAGAGGCACGCGGATCTTTGTGAGTTCATGGTCAGCCTGGTCTACAGAGTGAGTTCCAGGACAGCTGGGGCTACAGGGAGACCCTGTCTCAAAAAGACCAAAAAAAAAAAAAAAAAACTCGATTTCTATATGGACATGCACCTTCTTCCTGACTCTAACAATCTTGCTTCCCCATGTTCTGTGATGATCCCCGAGTTCTAGGTGGATGAATTTTAATATAGGAGCCCTATCCATATAGACTCACATTTTGCAGACTCGTATCCTCTATGCTTTGGCCATTTGTGACCTTTTGTGTTCCTGACCCTCATTTGCATGACAGAGATTCATTGATGAGAATTGAGATATGCATTAATGTTCTCATTACCTTTCGTTGTGTGTTCCATGAGCCTTAGGTGTAAAGGTTGCATCGCAGATGTGCCACTTGGTCTTTGGCAATTCAGAGACAATCTCTTTGTATGACCAGTTATGAAGTTCTGTACTAATTTCCATCCGTTGGCAAAATAAAGTTTCTTTGATGTTTTGTGGCTAGGATGCTTGTCTGTAAATTTGAGGATCTAGAAATTTCTTATAGTGCAAATTACATTTCTCTAAGGATGTGACAGCCTTGGGGTTTTCTCTATGATCAGAGATCTATGACCTCTCCAACCATGTGTATTTGGCATGGGAAACTATACTCCAATGATCGCTGATAATGTGTTTTTGTGTATTTTTTCTTTTACTAAATTCCTAAAACCTAATTCTAATAAATAATGAACAATGATTAGAAGAATAGTTTATGTAAGAATAGGTGAGAGCACAGAATTTGAAGAAATTCCCACTTCAACTCTTTATAATCTTACCTTTGCTGTTTATTGACTTGAGACTGTGTTTTCAATTAAATTCTGTGTCGTTCTTAGTGTCATTAAGTGGAATACAAGTAATAACCTCTTATTCATGCTTTTTAATACCAAAATAATACAAGCTTATCATAAAATGTGAACCAGATAATACATCAATATTTTAATGCTATTTGGCTTTGCTTAAGTTTGACTTCTAACAAAGCACACTGGACCTGTTACAGAATTAGAATTATATCTACATAGCGATAAAGATTCTGAGGCTCAGAAATGGAACCCAATATACAGACACAATTAATGAATTCTGTTGCTGCTTTAACTAAAATTCTGGCCATGAATCCAGTGATACTTTTTGCCTGTATTCTGACACTCATTATGTGTCATGTGTATTTCTTGCGTTCGTCATCTTATTATGTGATTGTGTAATTTTAATAAAATATTGCTATTATTTTTGCCCACATGTCATAGATCATATATATCCAGTCATAGTTACAATGACATATTGATAAATTTAAAAGACTAGATTCACTCTTAAATGTCTACCTTCTGTAAAATACATACAAGCATCTATAAGTACCCTATTTACAGAGTCATCAGGTCTTGCTGCAATCCTTTAAAAGACCAACCTTCTGTAACATTTACCCTGAATCTCATTAATAACACTGAAATGTTATTGATTTTTGATTTCTGCAAAGCCAAAATAGAAAAGAAATTTAGGTAAGTTACATTTATTCAGTGATAAAGGATTTCTTACTTTTTAGTCTGATTAATATTCCATTGCTATAACAAACTGTTTTTTTATGCATTAACCTATCAGAGTAACGTTAATATATGTATTTCAGGGAGTTGATTTCTTCTCTCTCTCTCTCTCTGTATATATATATATATATTTAAATTTATTATATATGTATAAATATTTACATTTATTATATGTATATATTTAAATTTATATATAAATATATGTATATATTTAAATTTATATATATATGTATATATATAGAGAGAGAGAGAGAGAGAGAGAGGGAGAGAGAGAGAGAGAGAGCGAGACGAGCGACGAGAGAATTACTCCCTGAAATACGTTATAGAATGGAAAGTAGTGCAAGGTTCTACTTCTATTATGCATGTAAATATGCTAACGATTAAAAATAAAGCAATGAATAAAATGCTTGCTTCCAGGATCTAGGAGGAAAATGGTTGCCCTTTAATGGGCATTGAAGGTACAAATTTGGGACACTAAAGTTGGCTTGGTCTTTAATTACCTTGACTGTTCTAGCAGAGGACACGTGTTCGGTTCCCAGCACATACATGACAGCTAAGCATAGTCAGTGACTCCAGTTTAGGGGATCCAAGGCACTCTACTTACTTGTACAGGTACTGTACATACAAGCTTAATTATATACATGCAGGAAAAACACACAAAATATAAAATAAGTCAATGAATCAATTATAACTTACTGGGTTCTCAGCTGGGTAAAGTTGATGATTATCTTTTTTCTGCTAGTAACATTCTTAGCAACTTCTAGCACTATGAAAACTAGCCATCAGAGATGAAGTTTTGAGGCCAATACCAGCTTCATTTCTCCTTTTTTTCCTGTGATTCATGTATGTAGTGTCCTCATGAATAAAACATATTGTCAAATTCTGGTGATTAATCAAATGAAATAGCAATAGTCTGTATTACGTAAGGATATCTGGGAACTTTCTTGTGAACAACTCCAAAAGAACAATTCCATTCCTGGCACTGGGCTTTGAATTTTCTTGTCTACAGTGTTTATGTAGGGCAATCAAAATCCTGTTAAAGAGCACATTTAAAGTATTCTCTCTCTCTCTCGCTCTCTCTCTCTCTCGGCGCTCTCCCCTCTCCTTCTCTCATCTCCGTCTCTCCCCCTCTCTCTCTCGTACTCTCTCTCTCCTCTCTCTCTCTATAATATAGATAAATATATATATATATATATATATATATATATATATATATATATTAGGTTTCCCTGACTCTTCAGAAGTCCTTTAGTGTTAGTTATTCCTTCCCTCACTCTATATTCTTTCATACCCTCACTTTCCTCACAACATTAAACCCATACTATGCATTGCATTGCCAATTGGTGCAATAATAGCACAGATATTATGGAAGTAACCAATCACATTCTACATGGATTTCAGGACCTCCATATCTTACACTTATTATGCCAATAACCTGTGCCCAGACAGATCATAGAGTACAGGTGAGCACCTACTTCTATCATTCTAGTAAATGGACATAATATTATTTAGATTCATAATGACTTATTGTTGTACTCTTATATTAGTGAATTTAGAGTCTCAACTCTCACCAGAGAAGTTTCTTCTCACAGAAGACATAAATTAATAGTGAGAGCTCCAAATGGTCAATGTGCATAGTATAAGAGACTTGAGAATATTCACTCCTAAACGGGACACTTATATCACATCTTCTACATCCAAGGTTCAGAAATAATTGAGGTAGAGAGAGCAGAAAGATGGTAAGATGCAGAAGCGGTAGATTAATAAAAGGAAATTGTTGTCTTCATGCCAAGGGATATTATTGCATATGGACCCCCAATTATTAGAATAGTATGTACAAGATATTTCTAATACAAGAAACACAGGGTTCCAACATGGACAAGGAGGTATTCAGAAAGTCATAGCCATACATGAGGATCTACTGTCATTTGATGGATCTTTGGGGAGGAAGAATCAGATTTACTCAATGTTAGGTTGACCAGATTCCAATGGATGTACCCATTCCCAAGGGCACTTAAAAAACACAGATTAAACTTGATAACGATTATTTAAGTCAGATAATAACAGAGGACTTGAACTCAGTGGGAGAGATATAGTAATGTTGTATTGGAGAGAGGGGAATGGGTAAGTTTACAAACAAAATACATATTGCATGAAATTCTCAAATCAATAAAAATATTCAAAAAATTTAACTACATAGTTAAAAGATAAGTAAGTTTATTAGTCATGGTTGTCAAGAGAAACAAAACAAATATAATGAATATATATATATATAATATTTATAATTATAATATATATATAATATATATTATAGTATATATATATATATAATATATATAACATATATTATATTATATATATTATATTATATATAATATAATATATAACATATATTATATTATATATAATATATTATAATATATAATATATGTAATATATATTATATTATATATGATATATAATATATAAAATATATATATATATATATTCATTCTGGGTAGTTTAAAAATGGCTGTTTGCATGCTGGAGAAGCTAACAACCCAGTAGCTGTTCAGTCCACACTGTAACCCTCAATCATTCCAGTATGACACGGAAATCCTGGAAGGTCAGTGAAGAGCTCTGGGGCTTCACTTCACACTGGAAAGCAAAAGAAGCTAGGTTCTGTTAGGAAAGGATGATTTTGCCAGCACTCTCAGACACATGGTAGGTGGATTCACTAAGAAGGACCAAATGAGGCTTGGCAAAAAGATTCCATTTACTCCCCAAGATCTTTACATCTGTGGCCTATAAGAAAGTCTTGCCTATTCTTGGGGAGAACCTTCCAACAAACATTAAGCCATCCTTCCAGGAAATAATCCCACAGATCATCCAAGAGGCATGTGTATAAATTCATTGTATAGCTCATGATTTTGTTATACATGGTAAATTAACACAGTGCATTTTATTTGCATTTTATTGATTTTTATTGGCATGCCAACAGTTAACTCTATGCAAGGTTTGAAGAGAGTAGATTTCATATTAAATGTTCCTCACATTAACAATCATTAACAAGAAAAAAATAACAAAGGAATAGCATTAAAAACACCAGATTCTTTCAGAAAAGATTACAAGTTGATGAGGAAAGAAAAAAAATCAAAGACACAATGGATTCCTTCATTTTTAGTTATAAAATTAAGCTCTGAAATGTTAATTCATAGTTTGAATCACCTTACTAAGGATGTATTTAATACAATGGCTACACTTGGGGTTAGGAATCTAATATACATATTCAGTAAAAGCTATTATTATGAATAATAATCATTAATAAAAGTACATTCATAGTAATATTAGTAAGAATGCTTTAGCAATTTAATCATAAATTTGTTTCTAAAAAATTAGGTATTTATATCTGCTTCTCTGCTGAATAACAAAATCTTAACATGGGTACATTTAGTCTCATCACAAATCATTCTCACTGTGAGCAATTCTACCATTGGGATAACCTAAAAAAACCTTCATTTGGGTGTCAGGACACTCAAAAGTCAAATGTTCAAATTCAATTTGAGGAGTCTATTCTTGTTACACCTTCCTCCCATTTGTTCTCACTGAATCAGAAGTTGTAGAGACATTAATTAAGAATACTATTCTAACACTCTCAAAGTTATGTATGAGTCTAAATAAAAACAGTAGTAATTGACAAATATGCCACATTTCATTATTTTCAGTCAGTCTTCTTTCCTCATCAAAGCAGGATTCATAATTAACTGGTTCCTTTCTTGGGAGGGTTCTAAATCCAACCCCAAGTTCCGGAGATTATTTTGTTGGGATTGTGTTATTTAATTTGGTCGAAAATCCATTTAGTCTGGGTGAGAAATTTATTAATTTCCCTTTCCAGGTGTCCTTTGAATTGCTTCAAATATTCTCTGAAGGATTGGTTTTCTGGAGATGTATTCTTTCATCCTGTTTATATCATGGAAGATTTTTCTCCTTCAACTATAATCGACATTTTTGCTGGGTATAGTAACCTCATTGGCATCTATAGTCCTTTAACTCAGGGAATGTTTTACTCCATGTTCTTGTTTTCATAGTTTGCACTGAGAAGTCAGTTGTAATTCTGGTAGGTTTCACTTGATACGTAACTTGTTTTTCTCTTGTGGCTTTCAGAATTTTGTCTTTGTTTTGGGTATCTAGCATTTTAACTATGATATGGCATGGATAGTTTGTTTTCTGTTCTTGTTTGTTTGGGGTTCTATGTGCTTCTTGTATTTGTATTGGTTTGTCTTTTTTTTTAGTTTGGGGAAATTTTCATCTATTATTCTGTTGAAGATCTAAGCAATACCATTCTCTTGGGATTGTCCTCCTTCTTTTATTCTTATGATATGGAGGTTTGATCTTTTCATAGTGTCCCACAGTTCCTGATTGTTCCACTTTTTTGTATTTTTAAATTTTTTATAATATTTACTTGAGGTTTTTATTTGTTTTGTGTTACCTTCCAGATTTTGTATTCTTTGTTCTGCTTCCTCCATTCTGCTTCTGAGGCTTTTTCCATTCTTTTCCTCTTGATTGGATGAGTGTTTGATTTCCTTTTTCATTTCATCCTCTGGTTACTTCAGTATTTCCACTTCCTTTTGGAACTTCTCAATCTCTTCCTGCAGCTCTTTTCTTCACTTGTTGGTTTCTTTATGTTTTTCAACATGGGATCTTTTCAGTGTTTCCACTTCCTTCCGGAGTTTGTCATTCCCTCTCTCTATCTCCTTCTTGAGTTTTTCTTTCTCTCTCCTCAGTTCTCTGACTTGTTCTTTATAGTTTTTTTTTTATTTCTTTGAGTATGTCCACAATTGTACTTCTAATATCTGTGCCCTTGGCCATCCCCAGGGGGATCTCACTGTAAGACTCTTCCACAGGGTTAGTAGAGCTTGGTGTGGAATTATCCTGAACATTTTCCATGTTGTCTCTTCTTCATGTCCCTGACATGTGGGTTTCTTTTTGCCTGTGCTTCAGGTGGTTTTGGGAAATCACTGATCTCAAGTCCAGAAAAAACTTTTAATGAGAAACAGACATGCACACTAACTTTAGTTTTCAAGGTCAATATCTGAGATCAATATCTAAGTACAGAAATGATAACTTTGATCACTCAAGAAAAGATGAAAGACTACATGTCCAGAAAACCAACCCTTCAGAAAATATTCAAAACAATTCAAAAGACAGAGGAAAAGAACTACTATCCACAAACAGTGACAAAGAAATTAATAAAACTGAAATTACGAAAATACAAACTTAGAGCAAGTGAAAACAGAAAATATGGTGAAAAGAAGTAACACACATCTCTCAATAATAACCTTAAATATCAATGGTCTAAACTCCCCAATCAAAAAATATAGACTGGGAGAAATGTTTAAAAAACAGAATCCATCTATATGCTGTCTACAGGAAGCACATCTCACCCTCAAGGATAGGCGCCAACTTAAAGTGAAGGGATGGGGAAAAGAAATATTCCAAACAAATGGCACCAAAAAGGAAGCAGGAGTTGCTATCTGAATATCAGACAAAATACACTGCAAACTAAAACTATTCAGAAGAGACAAACAGGTCCCTTATATCCTTTTCAAAAGAACAATCAACCATGAAGATTTCACAATAATAAATATATTTGCACTGAACGCTGATGCACTGAACTTTAAAACCACAATCCTGCAGGACCTTAAGGCACAGATTAATCCTAGCACACTAATAGTGGGAGACTTTAGTACCCCACTGAGCACTTTGGATAGGTCGACCAGGCAAATAAACAGAGAGAGAGAGATCTGAACTGAACAATACAATACAGCAAATGGACCTTACAGACATCTACCAAATATTCCACCCAAAGACCAGAGAATATACTTTCTAAAAAGCATCTCAATGAATATTCTACAAAACTGACCACATATTTCTTTCTTACATCCCCCCCCCATAGACCAAGGAGAAATATGATGATGATGAGGTCGTTCTCAAACTGTAAATTGGAGCCAACTGTTATAGAGGTAATCTTTTATAAAACCAGTAAAACTGCCTTCCTTAATTGACTAATAGACATAGAAACTGTGGAAAGGATTATTCTCTATTCAGAACCAAATATAATACTAAAGTCTCCTTAAGCTATGAACTTAAGCAAGATATATTAATACAGGAGTTCTGAAATCAGCAATAGATTATTCTACCAAGGAGATGTTGGCCAGGGAATCCAAGCCCCCACAAAAGGTAAAGGCTCCTTGCCTCTAAACTGGGATACCTGCAAGAAGAGAGGCAATAAGGCCCTGCTGTCGAAGACCTGACGTTAACATAGGTAAGATGTATTGAGACCACACATGCAAGTGTACAGATGGTCTCTGGAATACCAGAGAGTGTTACCAAAAGCCACTATACCAATAAAGCAAATATGGGTCTCCTTGAGTCAAGCAAGACTCCTCCACCAGCACCAGCTACACCTCACCTGCCTGGAAATACTGTGCAGCAGAGGCAGCCATATGCCAGTATATCCCAAATCGAATTGGCTATTAGCACTCTCCTTGGAGGAATAACCCATGGCTGATGCCACAAGCTTACATCCTCTAATGGTTAGGAGATGTTATAAGACACAGTAAGACCCTGTCATATTTAACAGAAAATAATGTAATTCATAGATTAACATACCACCAAACATCTGTGTCTATACCAAAGTAACCTACCATAATAATTAGTACTGTTTAAATACATATATATCTTATTGCTTGTGCTTCATTAGTAGGATCAAAAGGTTATTCCTGAACAAACAGTCAGCCGATGAAAGGAAACAGGCAGAATTGACCAGAGTCCAAGACAACAGCTCCAGAGAAAGAAGGCTGTTTTGCTTCTCATCCACCTGTGCCCCTTTTCTAAGCCTAGGGAACAATCTGCGGAAGAGGGGGCATGTTAGAATGTAAGGGCTGCGATTGGTGTGAATGGTGAAACTACAGCAATATAGTCTGTACACTCATTTGATCAACTTGATTGAACATACAAGCCCCTCCCCCCCCCTGCTGGATGGTGGGACCCATGGGCTTTGTGGGTTTGGGCACAACTGCTTGCAAACTGGTTTTACATGAAGGATGCTTGTACTCATAAATTATCACTTATTATTAAAAAATGAAAAAAAAACTGAGTGAAAGATGCTGGACAGTTATGGCAGAATGCATGATCTGGGATGGGGTGGGGTGGGGGAAAGGAAAGAGATATATGCTTGAACTGAATCAGAAAGTGATGTATGAAATACACAAAGCATCAATAAAAAATGAAAATTAAAAAAGGAACCTAAAAAAATTGACCACATATTGGGACAAAGAAGAAACCTCAACAAATACAAATGGATTAAAATAATTTCATGCATTCTAGCAAACCACAGTGCAATAAAGCTCAATATCAATATAAGGATAGGCCCTGTTTCCTACAAGAACACATGAAGAATAAACAACAAAATCTTGAATAATGAATGGGTCAAGGAAGAAATAAAAGCATTACTAGAAATAAACAAAAATGACAATACAACACAACAAAACATATGGGATACTTTACAAGTTGTCCTAAGAGGGAAATTTATAGTCTTGGGTGCCTATATAAATAAACAAACAAATAATTAAACAAAAAAACAGAAAAAGCACAAATAAATTTTCTAAGGATGCAAGTAAAACACTTGAGAGACAACAACAAATGAACACTAAACCCAACAAACAGGAAGAAATAATGAAATAGAAAAAATAAAAACAACAAAAACAAAACAATACAAAGAATCAATGAATCCGAAAGATGGTAATTAATTTTTATCCTTTTAAGAGTTTTCCAGTGAATGAGAGATTTTCCATGTAGTCCTTATCCAATCCGTTGTTATTGGCATAAATTAAGTCTCCTGATTTGATAGATGAAATTTGTAACCTGCCACTTTAATGAAACTGTAGTTTCTTAAACTGTAGGATCTTAAATATAATTGAGCAACTGTAGGATCTTAAATATATTTGAGCAATTTTTCTTGCTGTGTTAATGATATAGGTCTGACTTTTGAAACAGTAAATAGAAATCCTGGCTTCTCTTCTATGGTTTTGCATGGGAAACAAGCTGCAAAATTAAGTGAATCCAAACTTAGACTCCTTGTCTGCTGAATCATGGACCTTTGAGCCTGGCTTATGCCATGGAGACAAGATGAGGTGATATTCCAAACCACTGGCTCAACTACGCAAGAGTAACAATCACAGGCTGAAATTCCACCTTGTAAGCAGGAAGTGAATGAAATAAGATACCCTTTGAGTAAATAAATAAATAAATAAATAAATAAATATACTGAATTAGTTTTAGAATAATTCTGGATTCTTAGAAAGATTTCCAGACTTCTACCTCTGTTTCTATATTTTGGAATTATTTAAATAGACTTGGATGTAAATCTTTTTTGAAAGTCTGGTAAAACTCTGCAGTGAATCCATGTTGGACTGGCCTTCTTTTAGCGAAGAGGTTAGTTAGACTGTTTTGGTTTCCTTCTATGTTATGGGTCAGTTTACACTTCTTACCTGAGCTACCTGGTTCATTTTATGTCTGTTGTGATATTTGCCCTTTCATCTCTGATATTATTTATTTGAAGTTTGTCTTCCTTTCTTCTGTTTAGCTCAAGTAAGAGTCTCTCTATTTTGTTTATACCTTCAAAGAACCAGCTCTTAGATTCATTGATTCCTTGTTTTCTTTTCTTTGTTTCTAATTAATTTATTTCTTCTCTGATATTTGATATTCGTTTTGTGTGCTGGATTGGAGTTTCATTTTTTCTTGCTTTTCCAAATTCTAAAATAGTAATACATACTTTCCACTCATAAACAGCAGTTACAGAGTCTGAAAGTAAGTGGTGGATTGATTCTAGAGCCCGTTAAGAGAATTACATTATAACAACATAGTTGCTATTCAGATAAACAGAAGTATAACAATAATGTTCCTCAGCTTACCTTTCATCTGGGGATTTGGTGTTGACATCCACAAGTGAGGGAGACCATTTGCCGCTTGTTTCTGGAGCTGTGTTACTTCACTTAGCATAATACCTTTGCGCTCGATCCATTTGCCTGCAAAGTTCATAATGTCATCTTTTTTTTTTTTTTTTTTACCGCTCTGAGTAGTACCTCCATTGTGTATATTTACCACATTTTTGTTATCCCACTTGTCAGTTGAGGGGACTTGGCTTGATTCCAGCTCTTTGCTAATGTGTGAAGCCGCTGCCAATAAAACATGGATGTGGATGTTATCTTGTGGTAGATGAATTTGTGGATATATTTTTTTACCCAGGAGTGTTAGGACTGGGTCAGGTGGTAGGCTTATATTGAGTTTTAAGGGGTTCTCCACAACTGGTTTCCATATGGTGTACAAGTTAACATTCACCCCAGCAGTAAAGTGTATATATATCTAATATATATATATATATATAAAACTTTAGGGTTGTATAGCTATAAATTTCCCTCTTGAGAAAGCTTCTAATGTACTCCAGAGTATTTGTTGTTTTTTGTCATGATTTTCATTTAGCTCTAGGAATACTTTTATTTTTTTCATGATTTTCTGTTTGATATTTTCATCATCAGGAATGTGGTTTTTAATCCCTGCTAGGTTCATTTTGACAGGAGACTTGGTACAGAGGGAGAAAGACTCAGGACTCCGATGAGAAGGAAGTCCAGTTTATTGCAGGCATGGTGGGTAGCTGGCCTGCCTGTGTCGCGATTAAGATGACCAGCAGCAGAATGTCCCAAAGTCACAGTTTTATACCCAGGCACAAAAGAAAGTGAGTTTTCAATGAAGTAATATCAAGAAGATTGGGGAATGGGCATAGGTGGGTCTTGGCTGGTATCAGTAGAAGTATCTTAAGGGAAACTAGGACCTGTGACTGGAAGGAGCATCTTCAGTGAGATTGAGGCCTGGTTCTGGTCTCTGGTGAGGCATGTGTTAAGTTATAATGGCACAAACCCCCAATAAAAGTCAGGCACATGAGACTGAAGTCACTGTGGCAACATGATTTACTTCCAATGCCAGAGCAGTCTACCTGTTGGCATGTGGTGGAGTATGCAACAAGAGCAGCATGGTGACTGAGGCCTACTATTTATATACATGGGGTGGGATCTTCCCCTCAGGGGAAGAGGTCAGAATATTGACAGCCTCTGGAGGAAGTGGACAGCTTTGTATCCCTTGGAATTCTGGGAAGCCCAGTTCTAACATTCCAGACTTTTGATTATGATAAGAGAATAGGACACTGTTCTCTCTTCCCTGTCTGCTTCAGCACTGAGGGAGGGGGACAAAGTCTTGGGGTAACAGGTGTCAGGCTGGAGTGTTAGAATCTGGTTTCCCATCTTGGCTGCTATGTGTGCCTGGAGGTTTTGGTCCAGATAGATATTAGCCAGTAGTTAGTGGACATTATCTCTGCAACTGAAAAGACAAGCTGGTTGAGTCTTATATGAGTATACCAGTTCAGGGAATTCACAGTACCAAGAGGGGGTGCTATTGTGTACATTAACAGTTGAAGTTTCCCTGTCTAGAGTCTTCAGAGGGAGAGAGGACCTGTAATCAAGTTTGAAGAATTGGAAAAAAAGTTTTATTGCACCGGGATCCAGAATGAGAGTAAGCATATCCATGAGACTACAAAAGGTGGTATTTTCTGGCATGTCATAGTAACTCTTTCACCTATCTCTGAGATATTTCCTAACATGACACAGTAGGTTTCTAACTTGGCACAGTAGGTCTCTCATCTATCTCTCTGCTAATAAAGTATGTTATTTTGTTTTCTCTTCTTTTGATATATATATATATATGTGTGTGTGTGTGTTTGTGTGTGTGTGTAAAGCCATGTGCCACTGTCCAAGTGCCAGAGTGTGAATGAATCCAGGGATTTTTAAATTGGTCTCTGGTCAGAAGGACAATGGCACAGCTGGCAGACACCTGGTTAAGTAGGAGAAAAGAAAAAAAAATCTGTTAGTGAACCACTAAACGTCTAAACTCAGATCCTCAGTGGTTTGGAAATAAGAAAAACTGGAAAGGAAACTTTAGTTAGAATGCCAGTGAAGAAAGTAAGTTGGACAGATAGGAAAGAAAATATTTAAATAACCAGTGTAGAAACTTAGGAACCAAATAAATCTTTAGAAAACCAGTGTAGAAACTTAGGAACCTGGGTTCAAATCATGCCTTTGGAAAAAAAAAATTAAGAGGCATGCAAAAAGTAAAATTATTTTTTTTGTTTTTGTGGACAATATAGGATGAAAGAAGTTTGAAGTGGCCACTTTGTTTTGACAGAAATTAACACACAGAAGAAAATGAACACATGACAGTTATATGAATCTCAAAGACACATTGGAGAATGGATATGACATACAGAGAGGTTGGACAGACACAGAACGTACTGTGCCTTGACATCAAGTTATTCTGGACACCAACACTTAGCTATGGCATTGTAGAAAAAAAAAAAAAAAGGATTTCCCATAGTCCAGAGTTAACCGATACAATTAAGTCATGTACAGCCGATTGGGGAACTGAGAACTTTCTGTGCCTTGACATCAAGTTATTCTGGATACCAACAATTAGCCATGATTTTGCAGGGCTAAGGAACCATTAATTTAAATTGTCACATTTATACAGAATCATATAGAGTTTAAGACATTTACTCAGGTGGGGACAGCCTGTTTGCCCATACTGTGATTTGCAGCACAGGTTGTGTGTGTGTGTGTGTGTGTATGTGTACCTGCACAGGATGGTGGGTAGTTGGGCAAGCAGGCAGGAGGATCTGGCTCACAAGGCTTGCCTGTCTCCAACTGGGTTTACCTGCTAATTTAATGAGAATAAATTTATTGATAGTGGAAATATCAAAAATTCCTTCCTGGAGGCAGCCAGATGATGAAAATTTCCTGCCTGAGGCAAGATCTGGACGCCAGGTGGGACTGGGTGTGGTGGACACAACTTCTTACCTAAGATACAGAGGCTTGTATCCAGAAGTAGACACAAAATGGATGTCTGAATAAAATGGTATTTATGAAGAGAATGGACGAAAAGGAGGGTTAGTCAACATGCCAAATCTGAACTAATCTCTTAAAAATAGGTAAAAGTTTTGTAAAAACACCAACAAAACAGCATTTGTTAAAAAGCCAGATGACATAAAAATCTCAAGGAATAGCCTTAAAAACAAACAAACAAACAAAAACATTAATTATCCATACAAAACTAAAATTGGAAAATTAATTTTATTTTGAATTGGTTGAAAAATCGGTGAAAAGAAAACTGGGTTATTGTGACATAATAAGTATTAATTGAATCTCAAATGCTTTTTTATAATAATCCAAAATAAAAACCCAAAAAACAAAATTGTGAAAGGATCAGAACATGCCATTAAATAAATTGCAAAATAATTAGAACATGACATTAGTTATTATAAGCTCCTATGTAAATTAAAGTTTCTAATTAAGTATTCCTGCCAGGTGGTCATGATGGTGGCTGAAGAGTGGGAGTGATTTAGGTACCATAGAAATGGTAAACCTAGCTAAGATGGCCACTGTGAAGGAGTGGCTGTGGTTTAGCACAGCTACCATATAAATAGGTAATTGCATGCAGGTGCAGACTCTCTCCACCCTTTCCTGTTTGAACACATGGTTGGGCAGGAAAAACACAGTTAAAAAAATGAAAGGGAAAAAAGCTTGGATTAAGGTTGCAGTCTTTTATTGCAGAAATCTGTCAAGGCTGCCGGAAGTTTGGGAGAGAGAGAGAGAGAGAGAGAGAGAGAGAGAGAGAGAGAGAGAGAGAGAGAGAGAGAGAAAGAGAGAGAAGGTTTTAGCTTTGGAAGCACCTTCTGAAGATTAGAACATGTCCACTCTGATTTCAGGGGTGCCCACCAGAGTCCACAGGCCCACGTGCATGTGTGTGTGTGTGTGGGGGGCTCTGAAATGGGGTCCATGAGCTTGTGAAACTGTCATCCTGGAAGTTTGGGGGGACCAAAAGGAACCGGGTCCTCAAGTCTTTAAAGCCAGCATCCCAGAATTTATAGGGAGGACCAAAATAAAATGGGTCCAGGTTCTGTCTCCAGCATCCTGGAAGACAGTGGTCTGGATGGGGCAGGGCCGGATGCGGGAATTCTCTGATACGTTGGTTTTCAGGAGAGTTCAAAAATGGAAAAACGGGAGGCTAAAAGCAGGAGGGCAGAGGCAAGATGGAAGCAGAAAGCAGTAAAGAGAGAGGGAGGGAGAAGGAGTGGGGGAAAGCATAGTGAATGGTACCTTATTTTGAAATGTGGAAGCTGGTTCTCCAGATAAATATGCTTCTGGCACTTCCCACAGGTTTCAAAAAAAAGTTTAGGTGTTTTTCAAGGGGAGACAAAACCATCTTGACCCTCAACTGAATTCATGGCACCATTATGTTAGGTTATAATGGTACAAACCCCTGATAAAAGAAGGAAACGTGGACTTAAGTGACACTGGGAACATGATTTACTTCCATTGCCAGGACGGGCTACCTTTTGGCATATGGCAACAGCAATAGCATGGTGACTGAGGCCCACACATTTATAGCTATGGGGCTGGACCTCAGGTGCAAGGAAAGAGGTCGGAAGATTGACAGCCTCTGGAAGAAGTGGACATCTGTGTGTCCTGTGGAATTCTGGGAAGCCCAGATCTAACACCATGATTGCATTTTGTTGAACCAATATTTCTCAAGTTGTAGGAATGCAGTCCAGGATAATTATTTCTTGGAACTTCTTCCTCAGTTGGCTTTCTGAATTCCCTGATTTAGGTGGGCTACAACTTACAATCTTCATGAGTTTTTTTAAGATACTAGAGTTTCTTTTGCTGTTGAATTGAAGTTTTATTGCATTTCGTTTTGAGAGAATACATTGAATTAGTTAAATATTTTTATATTTATTTATTTATTTATTATTTTGCTTTGTGAGACAGCATCTCCCTGTCCCAGACTGTCCTGGAGCTTGATACATAGACCAGACTGACCTTGAACTAACAGAGATCCACCTGCCTCTACCTCCCAAGTGCTTGGATTAAAGTCATGTGCCACCATGGCAACCTTAGACAGTTCTTAGCCCACATGTGGGTGCTGGGAATCAAAAATATTTTTAATTTTTGAGGGTATTTTGTGCCTCAGTATGTTGTCTATTTGAGAGATACTTCCATGGGCTGTTCAGTAGAATGTGTATTCATGGTTCATTGGTGAAATATTCTGTAGATACCTGTCTAGTAGAAAAAATATAGAACTATAGCCCTAATGAACATAGATGGAAAAATTCTCAAACAAATAATTATTCACAAACTACAAAGAGATACACATAAATATCCTCCTCCATCAAAATTTTTCCATAGCTGAAGGGGTGAATGAATATACATAAGGCCATAAATGTAATAAATCATATAAATGGACATAAAGTTAATGTCATATTTTCATCACAATTGACGGGGTAAAGCATTTGACAAAATCCAACATATGTTTACAATAAAAGTCCTTGAGTGAACTGGACTGGGGAGAACATAACTCAACATTACTAAAGTCTATAAAACAAATCCATGGACTACATCATTCTAAATGGAGAAAAACTGGATGCATTCCCATTAAAATCAAGGACAAGTTAAAGCCTTCATGTGCCTCTTCTCCTTTTTGAAATAGTGATTGAAACTCTTGCTAGAGCACTAAGACAAAAGGAGGATATAAATGGGTTTATTAATCTGAAAAGATGTATTCAGCTTATACCTTTTTGGAGATTATATGAAGATAAAAATAAGAGATCTCAAAAATTATACCAGAAAACTTCTACAGATTTTCCAGCAAAGTGGCAGGTTAAAAAACAATATATAAAAATCAGTAGCCTATTTGTATTCCAATAACAAGCAATCAATTAAAGAGGAAATTGAATGATTCCAATTCACAATAGTCTAAGAAATAAGTTTAGGAATATACTTAGAAAAATATTTGACAACTGTTCAATGAATTTTTATATACTATTACTTATTTATTTTTACGTTTTATTTGTATGGGTATATTATCTGCATTTAATTTCAACCACATCAAACAATGCCAGAGGAGAACAGAAGAGGGCATCAGAAGACCTGGAACTGTACTTATGGTTGGTTGTTAGCTGCTACGTGGATGCTGGGATTTGAAAACCTGTCTTCTGTAAGAAATGTTAGTGCTCTTAAACACTGAGCCATCTCTCCAGCTCTTCCAATGAAAAATTTAAACCTTTAATGAAAGAGCTTGAGGACACAAAGTGATGGAAAGAATTCCCATTCTAATGGATTGGTAGAATTAATATTGGTGAAAATGGACATCTTTTTAAGTGGCCATGCTAGAGGAAGTGCGTTGTTGGGGGTATTCTTAGTGAGTTTTAACAAGCCTCGTGGTCTCCAGGCTCTCACTCTGTTTCCTGTGCTCTTTGCAAGATGTGACCCTCGGCCTGCCACTCCAGCTCCAGCCACCACGCCTCCCACCACAATGGACTCTAATTCCCTGGAACCGTCCATCATAAGCTCAAATAAACTCTTCCTTTTATAAGTTTCTTGGTCATGGTGTTTTATCACAGCAACAGAAAAGTGACTAATACAAGTGTACTGTCTTCATGTGAGGGCGTCAGATTCCCTTGGAACTGTAGTTAAAGACAGTTCTTAACCACCATGTGGGTGCTGGGATTCGAACCTGGTTCCTCTGCAAGAGCAGTCGGTGTTCTCAACTGCTGAGTCATCTCTCCAGCCCCCAAAATGGGCATCTTACTTAAACAAGTATAAAGATTCGATGCAAACTGAGGGTAGACCAAGAGACTCCCAAAATAACATAGGGTATTGGTACAGCCTTGACTGACTCCTAGAACTTGAAGGTATGTTCAGCAGCCCCATTTTTCATTCCTGATCTCCCTGAAAGCCTGGGGAGATGGCGGGTTGGGGGAGGTACTTGCTCTGGCAGAGTTCCTTGGAAAAGGCCCAGGCTGCTGAGCCTCTGTTTTCTGTAAAGGATTTCTTCAAACACACATCATGCAGGGTCTCTTAGTAAACGTTTCTTTATTGAAGGGTGAGGGCGAGAGTTGATAGATAGATAGATAGATAGATAGATAGATAGATAGATGATAGATAGATACATAGATAGAGAGATACATAGATAGATAGATAGATAGATACATACATACATACACAGATAGATAGATAGATAGATAGATAGATAGATAGATAGATAGATAGAGAGATAGAGAGATAGAGAGATAGAGAGATAGATAGATGNCTCAGGCCTCTGAGCTTCTGTTTACCATAAAGGAATTTTAGACACTCACTCATGTATGTTCTCTTAGTAAAGACTTCTTTATTAAAGGGGGTGAGAATATGAGAGGGACAGGGAGAGAGATAGTGGCTAGATAATAAATAGAAGCACTGCTATCCTTTGTACAGGCTCATATATGTATGTAAAGAAAAGGCAGAGATTAATAGATTGTGTTCACATCAAAGAAGCAAGGGGAGAATGAGCTTTTACAGAGAAACACAACAACTTTGTAAAACTTGGCAAAAATTAGCTAAAATCATTTAACAATAACGTGTGAAAGGGATAAAAGCAAATAGAACATCCTAGCAGTACCATGTAACAAGTGGAGGCTCTCCCAAGATCCACATATGAAATGAATTCTAGAGCCAGCAGAGTGCCCACCTGGTGTTTCACAGAACAGGGATGTTAATGAGCTCTATTTAAGATGTTCATGTCCATGTCTGAGCAGGTCTGCAAGTTTGAATATCCCATCCTGAACTAGAGCAGTATTTGTTACTAATCAGATGAATAGTATCAATGTGTTCTTTGCTTTTAACCAAGTACAGTTAGTTTTGATGATTAATCCCACTGCTGCATGTGTCAGTAATGACTTCATTTTTCAGTAAGTTAAAAACTCATTATCAATTACAGAAATATTCCTATCCATGAAGTTTTAGATTTGTTTTGAGGTTACAATTTTTGTTCATAAATTAAGCTAATATAAATTTTGATATAAAAACTTCATATTGTACATATAATATTTATATCCATTTGGAAATATACCTATTTAAAATGGCTGGCTGATGACATAATTATTTTGTTTCACATAAAAAGTATGTGAAATTATTTTAAAACTATTTTATAATAGTTTATATTCTCATAGGCAATTTTTAAAACTTCCAACATTACATATCATTGACAATAATTAATATGCAATTCCAAGAAATTTTCTCTAGCATTATTTTTCAGATTCAGACGTTTTTATTGTGCTTTTATACACTTCATACAACATCTCTTAATCAAATTTAGTCCACCTCCTGCTTTCCACACCATACCCTTGCTGGACATCATGGATTCCATTATACATGTTAAGTCCTATCTAATCAAGCAATTATACCTAGATATCCTTCAGTCCATTGAAGTCTAGTCAGCCTATGAAGAGATCATAGGTAAGGTGTACTCTTCCTTACTCAGTAGTAATCAGTCTCCAACAGATCCCAGTCTAGAGCTGGGTGACTGCTTAGGCTAGATGCCACCATTGACACAGTTCAGATATGCAAGCATTGACACAAGTTCAGATATGCAAGCTTCCAGTGCCTGAAAGTTTGTTTTCCTGTGTTCGTGGGCCAACCCTGGCTCTTCCAATCTTTCTGCCTCCTCTTCCACAAGGGGCTTTGTGCTGAGGGTGGGTAAGATTGCATATAGGAGTCCTATCCAGGAACACACACTCTCCAGTATCTTATTCTCTAAAACTTGGCAGTGTGTGTTTGTGTGAGTGTGTGTGTGTGTGTGTGTGTGTGTGTGTGTGTGTGTGTGTTATAAGGAATCCTCACTGGTGAGGGTTGAAGGATGCACTAGTTTTCTCTCTACCTCCTATTCTGCCATTTTCCATTAGCCTTAGGTTTAGAGTGCTACTGTAGATATGTCACCTAGGATTGGGCATCATTTAAATGTATATTCTCTGTAATCATCTACTGAACTCTGCAGTAGCCTCCATCGTCTGCAAAAGAAGTTATTTTGATGAGTGGTGTATTGTGTGTTGTATACTTGTGTGTAAATATAAGGATCCATATTTAGCCTATGGTAAGAAATTTCATTTCTCTAGAGATCTATTCTCTAACACCTTATGAAATGTTGTCCTTAGCTTTCCCACTTAGACTTATAAATATTTGTAGTTAAGTTTTTCTATATGAGGGGTACATGAAAAATTTTGTTTTGAGTTTGCAAAGACAATAATTTATTTACAATAATTTTATTTTTTTAATTTAATTTTTATTGATGCTTTGTGGATTTCGTACATCATTTTTCCAAATCAGATGAGGCATATTTCCCTTTCCCTTGCCCCCCACCCCCACCCCATCCCAGATCATGTATTCTGCCATAACTGTCCTGCATCTTTCTCTGTTTGTTTTTTTTTTTATATATAAGTGATAATCCATGCCTATAAGCATCCTTCCTGCAAAACCAATCTACAGACTGTTGTGCCCAAACCCCCACAGTCCCAACATTCAGTGGGGGGGGGGTGACAGGTTGTTTGTTCAATCAAGTTGATCAAATGAGTGTCCAGACTACATCTCTGTAGTTTCACCATTCACCCCAATCGCAGCCCTTACATTCTACCATGCCCCCTCTTCCGCAGTTTGTTCCCTAGGCTTAGAAATGGGGCACAGGTGGATGAGAAGTAAAACAGTCCACTCTCTCTAGAGCTGTTGACTTGGACTCTGGTCAATTCTGGCTGTTTCCTTTCATGGGCTGACAGTTTGTCCAGGAGTAACATTTCTATCCTACTAATGAAGCACAAGCAATTAGATATATAGGTATTTAAGCAGCACTAATAGTTATGGTAGGTTACTTTGGCATAGACACATATGCTTGGATGATATGTTAATCCATGAATTACAATTTTCCCCCTGTTAAATATGACAGGGTCTTACTGTGGCTTATAACATCTCCTAACCTGTAGAGGATGTAAGCTTGTGGCATCAGCCATGGGTTATTTCTCCAAGGTGAGAGCCAATAGCCAATTAGTTTTGGGATATATAGGCATATGGCTGCCTCTGCTGCACAGTATTTCCAGGCAGGTGAGGTGTAGCTGGTGCTGACGGTGGAGTCTTGCATGACTCAGGGAGACCCGTATTTGCTTTATTGGTTTAGCGGCCTTTGGTAACACTCTCTGGCATTCCAGAGTCCATCTGCACACTTGCATGTGCGGTCTCAATACATCCCTCCCATGTTAACATCAGGTCTTAGGCAGCAGGGTCTTATCGCCTCTCCTCCTGCAGGTGTCCCAATTTAGGGGCAAGGAGCCCTTACCTTTTGTGGGGCCTTGGATCCCCTGCCCAACATTCCCCTGGTAGAACAATCCATTGCTGATGTCAGAGCTCCTGCATTAATATACTTTGCCTAAGTGCATAGCCCAAGGACTTTAGTATTATATTTGTTTCTGAATAGAGTATAATCCTTTCCACAGTTCTTATGTCTATTAGTCAATTAAAGAAGGCATTTTTACCGGTTTTATAAGAGATTACCTCTATAATAATTGTCTCCAATTTACAGTTGGAGAAGGACCTCATCATCATCATATTTCTCCTTGTTCTATGGGGGGGAAGGCAAGAAAGTCTCTCATATCAAAACCTTTGTGGCACCTAAAATAATTTTAAATGTTTACTGGATTTTTCCTGTTAATTTGTCAGAGATTACATTTTATATGCCTGTGTGTATGTTCTTAAATTTTAAGTTCAATTTCTCTACTTTTCAGCCTTTGAATCAAGTAGATGGTAGCGTGATATTTTTCATTTAAAATAAATAAATGTGGTAACATGTCTATGAATTTTAGACTTTTTTCATTTTATTTATTATTTTTACTTTTTACATGTATGAGTGTATTGCCTGCATGTACATAGTCATCCTTGTAGTAGGATTCAGAAGAAGGCGTCTGTGATGGATAGCTTTAGTGTCACCTTGACACATCTGGGTTGAGGGAGCCTCAATTGGGGAATTGGCTCCATTGGATTGGCCTGTGGCCACATCTGTGGAGAATTGTCTTGATTGTAGAGCAATGTGGGAGGGCCCAGCCCACAATGAGTAGTGCCACCCTGGGCAGGTTGTTGTGTACTCTATAAGAAGGCAAGCTGAGCATGAGCCAGAGGAGCAAGCCAGTGAACAGCATTCCTCCATGGCCTGTGCTTCAGCTCCTGCCTCCAGGATCCTGCCCTGATTTCCTGCCTTGGGCTCCCTGAGTGATGAACTGTGACCCAGGAGATGTAAGCTGAATAAACCCTTTCCTCCCCAAGTTGGTGTCAGTCAGAGTGTTTTATCACAGCAATTGAAGACAAACTAGTACAGAAATTGGTACCAGAAGAGTGGGTTATTGCTGTGACAGACCTGACCTTGGTGTTTTGGGGAAGGATCGTGGAGGCCTTTGAAACTTTGGGCTGGGAAGATCATTGAATGCCTAAAGATTGTTGCTGTGGAGCTTGGAGCAGTTTTGCTGAAGTATTTGTAGAAGATGGAGGCCTGGCTTGTGAAGTTTCTAGTTTCAAAGGGGAAAAGAGATCATCAGGACTGTGTAATCTGTGGGTTCTGGTCAGCTGGGGCTGAAGAATCAGCTGTAAGTAACAAGAGACCAGAACCTGGAGGGAAATTTTTGTTGTACTGGGACAATTGATGCTGGTTAGCTGGGGCTGAAAAATCAGCTGTAAGTAACAAGAGACCAGCATCACTGTGGTGAAATCTTCTGGGAAGAATTTCTTCAGGGTCAGCACACAGAAGCTGTGTTCCAGAAGGGGCCTGAGCCTCCATCTCAAGCCAGAAGCAGGACTTGGTAACGTGTAAGAGTCTCCTATATGGTTCTGGTGTTGAAATTTGAGGGGGTCACAGAGAGCAGCCGAGGCTTGGCACTGTGAGAGGTCAGGAAAGACCATTGGTGGAAGTGCACCTCGGTTGCAGTGAAGACCCCAGGATTGCAGGGGTCATGGAGAGAAGCTGAGGCTTTGCACCAGGAGAGGTCAGAAGAGACCATTGGTGAAGGTGCTGCCTCAGTTTCAGTAGCGACCCCAGCTTTTTGGAGATGCCGGTACCCTGGGACGACCACCAAGAGCAGCGGTAGGTGTAGAATGGAGTCGGCCTGGGCCTGCGAGATGAGTGTGCCACGGACGGCAGAGTCGGAGAGGGGGAGCTGCCGAGACCCTTTGGAGCCCAGAAGATCGTGAGTGAATCCCAGGTGTCCAGCCTTGAGCTACTTTCCGGACTTAGGTTTTGTTTGAGAGTGCCTGATTCTTCCCTTTGAAATAAGACAGTACTTGTTTTGGATTTTACAGCAGCCCACAGTTAAGAGACTTTTAATAGACTGTGAACTTTTAAGTGTTTGGACATTTTAAGGACTGTGGGGCTTTTAAGGTTGTACTGTCTTAGGTTGTGATTAATGTTAACATCATACTTTGGGGATAAGAACTGGAAAGGTGGTGGTTTAATAGTGATGTGTTTTGTGTGTCAAGTTGACAAGGGGTCAATTGTGCTGGATAGCTTTAGTGTCAACTTGACACACCTGGGTTGAGGGAGCCTCAATTGGGGAATTGGCTCCATTGGATTGGCCTGTGGCCACATCTGTGGAGTATTGTCTTGATGGTCGAGCAGTGTGGGAGGGCCCAGCCCACAATGAGTGGTGCCACCCTGGGCAGGTTGTTGTGTACCGTATAAGAAGGCAGGCTGGGCATGAGCCAGAGGAGTAAGCCAGTGAACAGCATTCCTCCATGGCCTGTGCTTCAGCTCCTGCCTCCAGGTTCCTGCCCTGAGTTCCTGCCTTGGGCTCCCTGAGTGATGAACTGTGACCCAGGAGATGTAACCTAAATCAACCCTTTTCTCCCCAAGTTTGTGTCGGTCAGAATGTTTTGTCACAGCAATGGAAGACGAACTAGAACAGCATCAGATCCTCTGGAAGTGGAGTGATGAACTTCTTATTAGCCATCATGTGGGTGCTGGGAATCAAACCCAGGTTCTCTGTAAGTGCAGTCCATGCTCTTAGCCACTAAGCCATCTCTCCAGCCCTGATTTATTTTTAAGTTTTAAATATTTTACTTTTATTATTTTTATTTATGTGTATCGGTGTATTGTCTGCATATTATGTAAGTGCGACAGTGCCCACAGAGTTCAAAATAGGGTGTTGGATCCTCTAGAAGTGAGGTTAAGGTTGTTAGTTGCCATGTGTATGCTAAGATCCATACCTGAGTCCTCTACAAGAGGAGTCAGTGTTAACCACTGAGCCATCTCTCCAGCCCTTTTTTTTCATTTTAAATTTTGCAACAAATGTTGATTTCATTTTGATTTGAATTTCATGGAATCATTTTTTTTCTTTGAGAGTTTCAATAAGTAGTTTGGCATATGAATATATGGAATAGTTTCAACAAATATATTAGTGTTTTTGTTCACTAATTCTAATACCTGTTTTCATTCTAAAGTAAGTTTGATTGATGACTGCTTTTTGCCTAATAGCTTACACTATGCATTTACGTTACATCCATTTTTTTACATATGCTGTAAATTTTAATATGTTGATTAGGGCCATTTTATACTTGTATAAATGTTCTACGCATTCCTCTGATTTACAATAAAATTAATTCTAATAGCTTAATTCATATATTTTGCTTTTAAGATTTGCAACAATCAATTAGATTTTTGTACACCATGTTGCTCATTATTCTTAAAAATTGAGCCAAGATTGTCAGCATGTGCCATGAATTATCAAACTTTACATTTTGATTGATTAGAATAGACATTGTCTCTATCCCTATATGACTATCAGTTAATAATTTTCCCCTAGGCTCTGCCTCATATCCTGACATTACCTATCAATTTGATCCTATTACTAATTTCTCAAATACTTTGGGGAAATCCTTTCCAGATAACTTGATTTATATATGCCCCAGTTGTCTTTTTTCTGTAATGTGATCACAGGGGCAGCCTTAATTTTATTAAATCCTGAACTCAATTTACTCAACTTTATAACTCATATCTATTTTCTCTAAATTTCCTCTCCATTTGCTCTAGGGTAGAGCTCTTCCAAAGTATGTAGGTAGAAATATTCACTGTAAGGCTAGCCAAGTTTATGACTCTTCCCTGAAGGATTCTTATCTACCACTGTATTATCCAATACCTTAAGTATATTTTATAAGATTCCTTAAGTATATTTTGTAACCTTCCTTAAGCATATTTTATAAGCTTGATATTTTGTGCTTTTGATAAATTCAGAACTTTTAAAATAATATTTTACTTACTATTTTAATGTTATGCACATTAGTATATTGCCCACGTGTATGTAAGTGCACCCATGTCTTGCAATGCTTGCAAGGATCAGAAGGTGGTGAGAGATCCCCTGGCACTGGAGTTATGGGTGGCTGTTACGGCCCATGTGGGTGCTGGGAATCAAACCAGGTTCCCAGAAAGAGCAACCAGAGCTCCTAACTGAGGAGCCATCTCTCCAGTCCCAATGATCCAGACCATTAAATATATCATTATTAGCATACAGGTGTCTCAGGTTTTAACAAGTTTCACTTTATGTGGTTAAATTTCATATTTCTCTATGAATAGTGTAGATTATAGAATTTATTAGGTACCAAGGATATCCATGCATGATGTTATGTTAGATTTACACCAGCTACACAAAGCAGGCATTGTCAACATTTCCACATTTCATTTGAGATAACAGATTCAGTGAAGTCTGAGAATTTATTCAATGTAACTTATCTTATAAGTAGAAGCAGTTAGACTAAGGCTTAATGTTCAGAATCAAAATCCATATCTTAACAGTATTCAGATCATTTTGTAGATGTCAAAAACTCATAATTTTTGTGTTAGCAACAATGAAAGGATTATGATCATTTCATGACATTTAGAAGGATGATTCATTTTTTTACTATATTTTTTAAGCTTGAATATTTATTAAAGGCAAAATACTTATTATACCAGAGATACTATGTTTGAGGATTAAATAAATAAATTTAAATGTCATCTTGTCAAGTCCAAAGGCTAACAGCTGTGTGTGAAGCTTCCACTAACACATCATTTGAAAATTTGTTTTCCTTTATTTTAAAAGATAAAAGGTCTACGCATGTAACAGAATGGGTAATGTTGAGTAGTGTCAAATTCAGATAAAACAGCTTGGAAAAATAAGTATCATTTGAATCCTGTTACTGGAGATTACCAAAAGAAAAACGTCATCTTTTTCACATACACACACACACACACACACACACACACACACACACACACGCACGCATGCACGCACACACACACACACTCAGAGTCACTGTAGGAATTTACTCTCTTAAAAAACTGATTTGGAAGCAGATAACTGCCAATAACCTTGTTGGGTAAAATGTTTCAGAAATGTTCATTGACTGAAAATTGGGACTTTGGATTAAGAGTAATGCTTCCCAAGGGCTCAGTCAAGACTTTATGGAGTTAGTACTGAAAATAATACCTAGTAATCTAGTCTGTGGGATTTAAGCTCAGTGGTTTGTTGAAACTAACCTTTGTGTCAGAAGAGTCCATTAAAAATTTGTCAGAAATAAACTCCTCATATAAACCCAGTTTCATCATTTTGTTGAAAGTGAGGGAAAAGAGGAATGGAAATAACTCATACCATTCTCAGTTTGTCCTACATACTTCTGCCAGCATGATATTTTCAAAAACATGATTTTGGCTGTGCAGTTTCCCTGGCTGAAGACATTTACACGCATATACAAAGGTTTCCACCAAGAGGCATCTGTTTTTGCCTCTTCCCTTGCAATGAACTCAATATTTACACATATAGAACTTCCTGCTGTGGCTGAATATGCCATGCTATTAGAAGCCAACATGATTTACTAATCTGCTCTCTCTATTTATGATGTCCTGTCCTTGTTTATCTTTTTATGAAAATGTTCCTCTTCTAAGGTCGAATGACAAGCTCAAAGATCTCTTTTAAATATTTTTTGTTTCTTATTTCTTTTTATTGCAGCATATAATGCTAAATATTATTATTATTGTTACTATTAGTGTGGCTTGCCTTGCTGAGATAAAATATTTTTAGTTACAAGCATAGCTATATTGATTTTATTATTACTAATTGTAATTTGTATTTATCTTTTTTTATTGAGGTTTTGTGCATTTCATACAAGATTCCTCAATCAAATTTAGATCCATTCCCACTTATTTGCTACCCCCACCCCCAGAATTTATGCATTCTTCCATAAATGTCTTTCATCGTTTTTCTGTCTTTTTTAAATATTGTTGATCAGAAAGTTACTGATTTGAGCATAAGATTACTGTTTCAGTCAGTTTTTTGACTCAGTCTTTCTTGTTTTTGTTCCTTCCAATTTGTATCACTCTAAAATATGCCTACATACATGACATACATATACCAAAATTATGACATCAGAAAATAAACTATAGGTCAATTCCAAAGCATGTTCATGGATTCATCTTTTGACAATAGAGTTGTATTCAGAGAAAGAAAGAAATATTACTTTACCCTCCTACATTACATAGCAAGTTGATGAGCAACATACAAAAAAGGAATTGAAAGGAATTATTCAGTTTGCTTTATAAAGAGAGATTTGGGGCTAGGATTCACAAATGAGGGATACCATATATTGTTGTTTCTTTGTGTGTGAGATGGGGGGGCTGTGTTACTTCACTTAACATAATGGGTTCTAGTTCCAGCTATTTACCTGCAAAGTTCATGATGTTATCTTTCTTTACCTCTGAATAGAATTTCATTGTGTAGATGTACCACATTTTCTTTATCCACTCGTTGTTTGCAGGACACGTGGGTTAGTTCCAGCTCTTTGCTATTTTGAAGACAGTTGCAATAAACATAGAAATGCATGTATATCTGGGATTGGATGAGACTTGTGAGTATATACGGGGGGGGGGGTTATGACTAGGTCAGGTGGTAGGTTCATTTTGAGTCTCCAGCATTTAGTATCCTTTGTTTTCTTGATCATATCCAGTCTTCCTGGAGTAAGATGAAGTCTTAAAGTAGTTTTCAATTGCATTTCCTTAGTTATTAGTGGTGTTGAAGATTTTTTTAAAGATGTTTCTCAGCCATATTTTCTTCTTCATTTGTGAAGTCTTTGGTTAGTTCTCACTCCGTCTTTTGAGTGAGTTTTTTGTTTTCTTATTCCTTAGTTATTTGGGTAGTTTATATACTCTGGATATTAATACTCTATCAGATATATCACTGGTAATGTTTTCTGTCCACTCCATGGGTATTCTCTTCACATCATTAATATTTTCTTTCGCTGTACAGAAGCTCTTGACTTTAATAAGGTCCTACTTGTTGGGGCTGGAGAGATGGCCTGGAGGTTAAGAGTGCTGACTGCTGTTGCAGAGGACCAGGGGTCGATCCCCAGCACCCACATGGAGGATGAGATCTGTCCTTAACTCCAGTTCCAGGGGAATCTGATGCCCTCTTCCGACCTCCTCTTTATTGCACGACATGGGTGCACAAACCTACATGCAGAAAGTACACTCATACACATAAAAAATAAAGTTAAAAAAATAAGGTCCTACTTGTCAGTCATTGATCTTATTTCTTGTGCAGCTGCTTTTTGATTTAGAATGTCTTTTCCTACTCCTATGTCTTGTAGGTTACTGCCAAAGTTTTCTAATTTCATTTTCAGAATTTGTGATTCCCATTAAGGTCTTTGATCCACTTAGAGTTTATTTTTGTGCTGGGTGAGAGGCAGGGGTTTAATTTTATTTTTTTATTTATTTTTATTTTTATTGATGCTTTATGTATTTCATACATCATTTTCCAATTCAGCTCAGGCATATATCCTTTTCCCTTCCCCCCACCCCACCCCTACCCATCCCAGATCATGCATTCTGCCATAACTTTTCTGCATCTTTCTCTGTTTTTTTTTGTTTTGTTTTGTTTTGTTTTCATTTTTTTAACAATAAGTGATAATTTGTGAGTACAAGCATCCTTCATGTAAAACCAATTTGCGAGCAGTTGTACCCAAACCCACACAGGTCATGGGTTAACACAAACCATCCCACCGGTGGGCTCACTCAATTTTCGGGTTCCAGAGTCTTGGAAGGATGGCACGGATTAGGCAAATGACAGACAGAAACCACACCAGAGATGGCTTATGAATCTGCTGCGTTTTTACTGAGATCAAGTCAAGTTTTTATACCACAAGCAGGGAAAGCGGGCTGGGAAAGCAGGCTGGGAAAGCAGGCTGGGGATTTGCACTTCCCTGAGAACAAAAGGCTAATTACTAAAGGAACTCAAACCTGGGTTTACAAGGACAGCAAGTCAGATAAAGTTTACACATCAGTGGAAGTTTACACATAGTATACTGCTCACACTGTCTTGGCAGGGAAGATAAGCAACAAAACAGCAGTCCTAAAATCACAAGCCATAAACAGTTTTTCTTTGTTTCTTTGAAGTTATAATTCGATGTTTCTCTTCCTTTCTGGGGCTCAATTTTTCCAAGGCCGCTAGTTATCTCCAGGTTGTGATTCAAGCCAAAAGCCTGGAAAATCCTCTTAATTAGTTCTGTTTTTCTTAAAGGAGAAAGCCCGCCGTGTGCCTTTAACTAAGTGTTACACTTTAACATGCATAACTGTAACTAAAACATTATCTTACTAATTCTATCAGATGTAGCTTCCTGCTTAAAGGACTGAGCCTTTATTTTTATTAAATCCGGAGAACACTTTTATTATTTGTAACTGACCTATGATATCATTCAGTGTAATGTTTTTCATTGATAATATCTTTGTGGGGACTTCTAGGACAAAGGAGCCTTTAGATACTGTTTCTCTGTATGATTTTACTTAGGTTCATGATGCTTCTGTTTGTCTTATTTATTTTCAGACACATTTAACTGTCCCTTGTCTGGGACTGAGGTTGTGCTGAGCTCAGGAAAAGAGTCAAAAGACAGTGTACAAAGTCCAACACTCATGAAGCATAACATCTTTGTAGTGCGTCATGATCTTGGAAGCTGAGGCCGAGTACTCTTCCAGGGACCACCAGGGAGCCTAGCCTTGGAAGGCACGTATCTCCCGTCTGTTATTATGACTTTCATCATTGCTCACACAGACAACACTGGAGTTGGTGTGGCATTTCCTGTTTTTTTTGTTTTTAAGACGCATTTCAGTAATGTCACACTGGATTGAGTGAATGGAACTAAGCACAAGTCTGAAGAGACAAGGAAAGAGGAGCACAACCATGATAAGGAAAAAAACGATTCCTATAAAAATGAAATATTGGTTCCAATCTAAAGGATTTAAGGCTTTAATGCCTAATTCTAGCCCACTGGCTAGAGATTCTAATTTATCATCATCCAAATGGGCCCTGCTTAAGGCTGCAATATCTTTTTGAAGATTGTCTAAATTATGAGTTATATAAGTGTCTTTTCAGGCCCCTTATAGATGATTTTTTATCTTATCTTATTGTTGTGAAGCATTATAAGGAAGTGGTATAACACAGATATACTGAAAGGCAGCATGGCATCGGGTAGTTGGTGGCAGTAAATTTTTGAGATAAGTAAGCTGGCTTATAAAATCCTGAGATAAGTAAGTTAATAATATATTGTGAGTATGTATGTCTGACAGTTTGGGCTTTTGGCATCTCCTCCCTCTTTTATACAAAAAGAGGGGGAGCCCCAATTGTAATGGCGGGCTTTAATTAATTGGGCTGTAAAGTTTATTTTTACACTAAGGCCAATTAGTATCCAAAAATCCTAACCATGATGTAAGGTGATTGTCAAGTATAAGTAATGGATGTGAGTAACATTCATGTAAAACCAATTTGCAAGTATATATGTTCATATTTTGAACAACCCAATGTTCCCATAGTGCAATTGGAGAAGCTTGTATGTACAAGTATGTTGATCAATTAAGAGTCCAGTCCATATTGTTGTAGTCTCAAAATTCACCCCAATCACTCCACAGCCCTTACATTATACCACTCCTCCTCTTCTGCAAGTTTTTCCCTAGGCTTTGGGAGAGGGGCACAGGTGGGTGAGAAGTAAAGCAGTGTTTTCTCTGGAGATGACATTTTTAACTCTAGTCAGGTTGTTTCCCTTCATGGGTTGACAACTTATCCAGGGTACCTTTTTAATCCTACTAACAAAGCACAAGGAATTAGATGTACAGGCATTTAAACAATATTATTATGGCAAGCTAAGCTGTGAGCATATACATAGATGTTTGAACGGTATACTAATCTACAAGCTGTGGTTTCTCTATAAAAGATGACAAGTTCTTACTGTGGCTTATATCATTTTTAACCACTAGAGGACATAAGCTTATGGCATCAGCCATGAATTATTCCTCCAAGGCGAGAGCTACTAGCCAATTAGATTTGGGATATTTATAGACACATGTCTGCCACTGCTGCACAGTATCTCCAGGCAGTTGAGGTGTAGCTGATACTAACAGAGGAGTCTTGCTTGACTCAAGGAGACCAACATTTTGCTTTATCACATTAGTGGCCTTTGGTAACGCTCTCTGGCATTTTTACTCTATTAACATTTTTTGTTCAATTGTACAGCTTATGAATTATTCTTATATTTGGCTCTAGATAGAGAATTATCCTTTTACAGTTCCCATGTCTATCAGTCAATTAAAGAAGGTAGTTATACGTGTTTTATAAGAATTTACCACTATAGCAGTTGGCTTTAATTTACAGTTGGGGAATGACTTCATTGTCATCATATTTTTTTTATAAAGGCGAGAGGTAGGAAGGTTTCTCAGCATCTGGAAGGTAAACTATATTAGACCACATTATAAACAGTTATCCCAAATAAAATTCAGAGAGATGTTCAGTATCTGTGATTCAGGCAGTCTGAGGTTCCTTCTTTTTTAATGTTCAGATGGGTCAGCCTCTCTGTTGGCATTTTCCAGTCCATCATGCACAGCCAAAGGTCGTGTGTTTTCAGGCATTTAGGTTGGTGTTTTTACCTGTGGGAACATACAAATCTCTTTCCATTGTTAGTTTTAAGATCTTAAAATTAAAATTTTATTAAAAGGTTTGGAATATAGGGGGAATATTATACCACCTCTCTCTTTTTTGATCAATAGGTGTCTAAGTTGTAGTACAAATACCCATAAACAGGAACCAAGGTGTAAGTTATTAAATTTACCCAAACTTTCTATCATTGACTGTATGTTTATATGGGAAGTGAACTCAAACTTAATTTCTTTAAATTCTCTTATAAGTAAAGGAAAAGTATTACAAGGTGATACTGTATAACACAGAAAAATACAGAGACCATTTGTGTGACTTGACCCCAAAGTCATTGTTGGAAATTTAATATAGATTACAAATAAAATAATTAACATTTTATATTACCAATTAGTTTAAATGTATTAGCATTTTAAACTGTAAACCTTACAAGGTGGATTTTAATAGTTGTCTTTTTACAAGCTCTTGGCCTTTTTCAGGCCTGGAATGAAAACCTGCTTTAAAGATTTTTTAATATCTAGCTCTTAATAAAATTTTTTTTACAGTTTTTATGTCCACCAGTTAAATAAAGACTGGCTAGATATGTCCCATGAGAAGTTGTTACCATCATTATTATCTTGATTGATTGATTTTTTTATACACATTTTTTTATTTTTTTATTTTTAAATACCCAAAAACTTATTAACACTTCAATACAATGAAAACCTGGTTGTATCTTTTTTTAGATGTTGAAAGAGTGTAACTAGTGTAGATCCATTATTTCAAATTTTTAATAGATAACCCATAATCTTTGTTGAAATTGAATTATGTTTTGGCTGTTAACATAATATACTTAGCACACAAAAGTACACTCATCCGTACAAACATGTGCGTGCACATACATACATACACACATACATACATAAGAAAGATTTGTTAGGTTGACCTGTAAGAGAAGAAGGCCATATTAAAGTAGACAGGCCAAAGTTGTTTGTAGTCTTGGAACGATCCATCTTGTCTTACTATTAAGGACTTTGGAAGAATAATAATTATTCATAATCACAACAACTATAACCATTATTAATTATTATTATCAATAATTACTATTAACCCTTATTAGTTACAATAATCATTAATAATTATTATTAATAATTGTCAATAATAATAGCCATCAATGAGCAATTTATCATTTGACTGAATTTTTATCAGTTGTTATTAATAATTATATCTAATAACAATAACTGTAACCATCAATAACAATTGTTAATAATAATTAACAACAATCTATCAAGCTCACCAGAATTGGTTTTACTTGGACTGTTCTCATTTGGTTCATAGAAATGAAACCTAATTTTTCTTAAAAATGTTAAAAGTGACATGTGTCAAGTATAATAAATATATAGCAGAGTTATAGAAGCTAATGTACCAACAGGAAGTCACAATAAACATACAAGAAATTAAAGACTAGATCTGTAACACATCCAAGGAAGACAAAAGGTATGTTTTACTTTAAGTGTAAAATAGAGTCTATAAAAGTGATCAGTACTTTATGTTCACACTTATACATAAAGTTTTAGAACTTAGTTTTTGTGATGGCAATTTATAAAACTTGTACTGAACAGAGGCACAGACATACATTGTTATTATATACAGACATACACGCATTGGAAAAAACACCATATACTGTCCATCAATGGTACGATAGATTTCTAGTATGTTGTTACAGAGCTGTTAATAGTATCATCCACATAGATATGCAATTTATACATATATTTATGCAAGAGATTTTTATCCTAGTGGTTGTATTGAATAGACTTACATACCTTGTTGTAAAACAGCTTGAAAGTAAACTGAAGTTAGAATACCTGTAACTTTAGAACAGTTTAATTTGGAGATCAAATCCAGTCTTAACAGATAACAAATAAAACCTTTAGAAAACCAGTTTAGAATTTTTTTGTAGCAACTTAGGAACCCGGGTTCAAATTAGGCCTTTGAAAAAGTTTAAGAGGCATGCCGAAAGTAAACTTAATTTATGTGCACAACAGAGAATGAAAGAACTTTGAAGTGGCCACTTTTAACAGAAACCAACACAGAAGAACACACATGACACAAATCTCAGACACATGAGAGAACGGTTGACGCACAGAGAGCTTGCATAGACATATGACTTAATATAATGAGACATTTACTTTTTCTTTTTTAAATCTTATACAATAACTTGATGTCAAGGTATAGAAAGTTTTTAGTTATTTTGGTCTACTGCACACCTTGGTTGTGCAGGACTGTGGAACTATTAATTTTGTATTGTTACATTTACATGTAATCATTTGGAGTTTAAGACATTTTTTAGTTAACTTTATTAAAACACTTTTGTACTCAAAGCCACCAAATGTTAAATTGATTTACTAAATGTCTGTTTTACCCTAACTAACAATTATGTTAAGGAGGGTCAGCTGTCTGGGATTTCACTATGATGGATTTTGTATTTCTAGGGGAGTGGAGCAGTAGCTCTTGCTGCTTGGAGCTTGCAGCATGGGCCCTTTGTGTTCATGTTTGCCTGTACAGGAGAGAGGGGGGTTTGTCTGAGGCACAGTTGTTGGGGTGGGCTCTTTTAGATCTGGCATGGAATGAAGGCAAAGAATTTCTTAAGGTTCTTTTTCTTAACTTTAATTCTTAGCATCCTGAGTGACTCCTTAAGATCCCTTAAAAACAAATCATTTGCCTAATGTCTGTGTAGTTCCTTCCTTCTTGAGGAGGCTTTTTGTATATGTCCTGTTTTTCCACATTTAAAACATGTGGAAATGGAGGACGTTCTTCCTCCTCCATATATCTTTCTTACTTAGGCGATATACTTCTGACCTCTCACAGCTTCAGCATAGTCTATTTTCTTTTACACTACTGCTGGTGAGGCATCTATACAGGCTTTTATAAAGTCCTGTATTGTCCGTATTTTCTTAATAGGTCTTATGAGATCCTGACAGAGCATATTGGAAAGAAACATTTGCTCTTGTCTTGATTCATTATGCCCCATGATTTCCTGCTTACTCACACTTACCCAGTCACTCTTTACTGGCGGGACTGCGGAGCCCTGGCGAGAGCCTATCCATTACCTGGGAAAAAAAGAGAGAAAGAAAAAAAGATTACCTGTCCAAGGGTCCCTGTTTGGAGTGCCAGCTGCCGCAAACTGTCCCAACAGTGGGCTCACTCAATCTGCCGGATCCAGAGTCTTGGAAGGATGGCACGGATTAGGCAAATGACAGACAGAGACCACACCAGAGATGGCTTATGAATCTGCTGCAATTTTACTGAGATCAAGTCAAGTTTTTATATCACAAGCAGGGAAAGCGGGCTGGGAAAGCAGGCTGGGAAAGCAGGCTGGGGATTTGCACTTCCCTGAGAACAAAAGGCTCATTACTAAAGGAACTCACACCTGCGTTTACAAGGACAGCAAGTCAGATAAAGTTTACACATCAGTGGAAGTTTACACATAGCATATTGCTCACACTGTCTTGACAGGGAAGATAAGCAACAACGACAACAAAAAAAACAGCAGTCCTAAAATGACAAGCCATAAACAGTTTTTCTTTGTTTCTTTGAAGTTATAATTCGATGTTTCTCATCCTTCCTGGGGCTCGATTTTTCCAAGGCCGCTAGTTATCTCCGGGTTGTGATTCAAGCCAAAAGCCTGGAAAAGCCTCTTAATTAGTTCTGTTTTTTCTTAACGGAGAAAGCCCGCCATGTGCCTGTAACTAAGTGTTACACTTTAACATGCATAACTGTAACTAAAACTTTATCTTACTAATTCTATCAGATGTAGATCACACAGAGGACACTGGAGTTGGTGTAGCAATGGGTCCCACCATCCATCGGGGGGGGGGGTTGTATGTTCAATCAAGTTGATCAAATGTGTGTACAGTCTATATTGTTGTAGTTTCACCATTCACCCCAATCGCAGCCCTTACATTCTACCATGCACCCTCTTCCGCAGATTGTTCCCTAGGCTTAGCAAAGGGGCACAGGTGGATGAGAAGCAAAACAGACTACTTTCTCTGGAGCTGTTGTCTTGGTCTCTAGTCAATTCTGGCTGTTTTCTTTCATGGGCTTCCAGCTTGTCCAGGCATAACCTTTCGATCCTACTAATGAAGCACATGCATCATGTTAAGTGAAGCAACACAGTCCCAGAAAAACAAATGACAAATGGTATCTCTCATATGTGGATGCTAGTATAAATAACCCAGTTATAAATATTTCTTGTGGAGATGGATGCATATTAAAAGAACAACAACAGAAAGATTGCATCAGAAAACTGACTGAAATGGTGACTCGGGAAGGGTGGGAGGGGTGGGAGAGGGACACGGGTGTATATTCGATTGGTGCATATTTAATTGACGTGAGTTCAACAAGTATCCAGTTTTGCCCAGACTCTGTCTACAGGATACATGGTGTTTTAGGACTTAGTAAAAGTAAATATGTGCATATTAAACAACATTGGTTTAAAGGCTGATAAAAACGGTAATGCATCTGAGTTAATTGGTGATATAAATTGCTGTTGTCCACATTAGCTTTAATTAAAAACTGTATAACAATTACTTTGGGATTGGTATAAACAAATGTTCTCTATAATTTTGCTGTCATATAGTATCACCTGGTAGCAATCTCTTTCACCTATAGGATGATTTAACTCAAAAATAAACTTTGTTTCCCAAGTTAATCACATACAGTAACCCAAAACAGCATGGGTGAACTTGATGAAATCTGTGCCTTGATTCCACCCTATAGGTATGTATAAAACAACTGCTTTTTTGAGACTCATGGGTCAAAAATAAAAACCTTAAATAAAAAAGGGGGATATAGATAGATATGAAAACTTTTTGTCAAAAAACCTTGCAACCCAAATCTTAAAACTAACTATGGGAAAGGATTTGTATGTTCCAACAGGCCAGAGTATCACCAACTTAATGGCTGAGAAAGAAAATGCAGCTTTGCAGTGAGTAGGATGTACCAGAAAGTGCCAGCAGAAGGATTGACTCCTCTGGGCATTGAAGGGAAGAAATGCCTCAGATTGCTGCAGACATCAGGCCCCTCTGTGGATCCTACTAGTAACAACTATTTTTAATGATTCCTAACGAAGCTTACCTTCTAGGTGCCGCAAAGGTTTTAATACAAGAGACTTTCTTAACTCCCCCCCATAGAATAAGGAGAAATAAGATGATGATGAGGTCGTTCTCCAGCTGTAGATTGGAGCCAGCTGTTATAGAGGTATTCTCTTGTAAAATCGGTAAAACTGCCTTCTTTAATTGACTAATGGACATAGAAACTGTGAAAAGGATTATTCTCTATTCAGAACCAAATATAATGCTAAAGTCTCCTTAAGCTATGCACTTAAGCAAAATATATTAATACAGGAGCTCTGACATCAACAATGGATTATTCTACCAAGGAGATGTTGGCCAGGGGATCCAAGCCCCCACAAAAGGTAAAGGCTCCTTGCCTCCAAACTGGGATATCTGCAGGAAGAGAGGCGATAAGGCCCTGCTGTTGAAGACCTGATATAAACATGGGAAAGATGTATGGAGACCGCACTTGCAAGTATACAGATGGTCTCTGGAATGCCAGAGAGTGTTACCAAAGGCCACTAAACCAATAAAGCAAATATAGGTCTCCTTGAGTCAAGCAAGACTCCTCCGTCAGCACCAGCTACACCTCATCTGCCTGGAAATACTGTGCAGCAGTGGCAGCCATATGTCTGTATATCCCAAATCTAATTGGCTATTAGCTCTCTCCTTGGAGGAATAACCCACGGCTGATGCCACAAGCTTACATCCTTTAATGGTTAGGAGATGTTATAAACCACAAGAAGACCCTGTCATACTTAACAGAATAAAATGTAATTCGTGGATTAACATACCATCCAAACATCTTTGTCTATACCAAAGTAACCTACCATAACAATTAGTACTGTTTAAATACCTATATATCTAATTGCGTGTGCTTCATTAGTAGGATCGAAAGGCTATATATTATACTGCTTAAATACCTATATATCTAATTGCATGTGCTTCATTAGTAGGGGTTTAATTTTATTATTCTACAAGTGGTGATCCAGTTTTGCCAACACCATTTGCTGAAAATGCTGTATTTCCTCTACTGGGTCTTCTTGGCCCCTTTGTCAAATACGAGGTGGCTGAAATTGCATACGCTTGTTTAGATCTTCAGTCTTGTTCTACTAATCTACGGGGTCTGTTTTTTTTGCCAATATCAGGATGTTTTATGACTATAGCATTATAATATAGTTTAAAATCTGGTATAGTAACCCCCCCCCCCGCATTATTCTTTTTGCTCAGGGTTGCTTTAGTTATCTGGGGATTTGTTTTTCCTTATGAACTTTAGGATTTTTTTTCCTAGTTCTATTGTAGGAAACTTTCTTTTTATGCTGAACATGGAGGAACCACTCGGCCCTGCTAAGGGGAATGGGGACACAGTGCCTGCTTTGTGGACACTGTGGGGAGCTGACCCCTTGGCTCAAAGGCCATCTGGCTACTTCCCATAGCCCAGCCTGAATGGTGCTTTCAATTCAGTCCCTTAGCCTGGACCCACAAGACACGTATTCCACTCTTGGCCGTGGCTTCTCACCTGCCTAGAGCCTAGCCAGTAATTTCAGGCTGATGGCTGATCGCCTCCCTTCTGCCAATATCCCCTCACAAAACCAGATACCCAGATTGGTGATCGGCAAAGGAATCTCTTTCCAACCCACTGGCCACCCAAACAAAATGCAGGCCTAGCTTAGCCTGTATGCATGCAATAGTTAATGAAAATAATGGCCAGGAATTCTGTGATGATGTTACTGTGAAATTCAAATTTATTTCTTGTTAGAGCCTGCTTTTATAAACTAAATGACGTCAGTTCCCAGGACCAATCATAAGTCCACCAACTCTGAGCCACTGTACAATGTTGCCACACCCAGCATCACACACCTAAGCCATGCAGCTTGCTCCCCCTTGGGGTGGGGCCAAACCCTCAGCCACATGGTGCCCTGAGGCATGCTAATTGGAAAGCCAACCTGCAATTTGAGCTGGATGTCCCTACAGTCTATGAAGAAGCATTGGCACTGCATTGAATCTCTTTGGGCAGGATGGTCATTTTTTTTCTATATTAATTTTTACAATCTATGAATATGGGAGGTACTTCCATCTTCTGGTGTCTTCTTCAATCTCCTTCAGTGATTAAAATTTTTCATTGTAGAGGTTTTTAGCATCCTTGGTTGTTTTGTTTTTCTATATATATATATATTTTTTGGAGGCTATTGTGAATGGGAAGTCTTATTGTATTCTTTCTCCAATTGCTTGTTCTTGGTATAAAGAAAGACTACTGTTTTTTTCTAGGTTAGTTTTGTATCCCACAACTTTCCTGAAACTGTTAATCATTTCTAGGAGTTTTCTGGTGGAGTTTCTGGCATCATTTAGGTAAACTATCATGTCATCTGCAAAATAGATAGTTTGACCTCCTCTTTTCCAATTAGTATTCCTTTTATTTCCTTTTCTTTCCTTTTAATTTCCTATTGCTCTAGAAAGCTTTTCAAGCACTGTAGTGAAAAGGAGTGGGGATAGGGCGCATCTTTGCTGGGTTCCTGGCTTAAGGAGAATATTTCTAATTTTTCCCCATTTAGGATAATGTCGGCTGTGGGTTTGTTGTATGCACCTTTAATTATGTTGAGGAAGGTTCCCTTCAGTCTAATTCTCTCTAGGAATTGAAACATGAAGGCATGTAGAATTTTGTCAAAGGCCTTTTCCACATCATTTGAGATGACCATGTGCTTTTTGTCTTTCAGTCAGTTTATGTGCTTTATGACATTTATTGGTTTACATATGTCTAGCCATCCCCGCATCTCTGGTATAAATCTGACTTCATCATGGTGGATGATCTTTTTGATGCAAATTTTTTAAGAACATTACTCAAGTGAATCATGTCTATCACTGTACTTCGATTTTTTTTTTCATTTACTGTATTTATGACATTGTTACCCAGGAATAAATGCACAATCCAAATTTATTTATTTTACAAAGACTGTCCCTCTAGTCATATTGAATAGGACTTATAAGACATAAGTAAATAAATGAATAATTGAAGGAAAAATAGAATCACACTTAGAAACAATGAATTATGGTGGGCTAGAAAATTTTGAAAACTAGAAATTTTATGTTATACATTTTAAAAGTAAAGAGTACTGTTAATCATTGATTACAAAAATATTATTAATCCATAGAAAATAAAGATATATTTGCACTATTTGCTTGATAGAAAGAATGACATAGTATTTCAAATTTCTCTTCACTTTCCTCATTTCATTTTTCTTGAGGGCAGCCAAAGTTTTATTTCTGCTCAGATTTTTATTATTTCTTTCATGTTATGATATTGAGTTTGACATATTCTTTCTTCTATAGTTCTTTAAGATGGAGCCAAAGGTTGTTTATATGAAAAATTTCTGCTATTTCGTGTAAGCACTGATGAACATAAACTTTTCTCTTAAAACTTTTTCCAGAAGTGCATAGATTTTGGTAATTGTTTCAGTTTTAGCGCAAGTATTTTGTTTGTTTTATGTTTTGTTTCTTCTCTGGTTTCTTTACTCTCAAGAATATGTTCAATGTATTCTAATGGAATGTAATTGCAATTTGTATATTAATATTGATTTTTTAAACCTTATGTAATTCAGAATTTTTGTTTAATAAATCAGTTTTCTGAGTTTATCAAAATCCTGATGGATAATTTAACAAGTATAAATTACATTGAAAGTGTCAGTGTTACAGGAAAAATATTGGTTTTAAGGCCATTAAGACTCTAATTTAAAATAGATCTCCAACAAATTCTGGCCACATATTATGTTTGAACATTAGTTTCTACAACCTATATTTTAGGGGAAATTCATGGAACTTTTGAGAGTAGTATATTACTTAGTGTGTGTATCACAGACAGTATAATATTTGGTCCATTAAAAGTAGTAAATTGTTATAGATATTACCACTACATATACAAGTCCAAATTATATTATGTGACCAAGTGTAGTATGAACAGAATACTATGGAAAACTTAGTCAAATATAAAATATTCTACCATAGAAAAACTCTGCTCTCAAAGTTATGAGATATTTTCTTAAATAATATTTCTAATAAAATGATTGTCACAGTCAAATAAGTAACATTTTTGTTACTGATTTTGGTCTTATAATGATACTGCTAGAACTTTTGGTACACAAGTGTGCCTATGTGAGATATATATAGATATCTATATATATATATAATATATATATATATATGCCTATGTGTATATGTTTATGTTCAATTTGGCTTACTTCTGTTCTGTTCCATAATAAAATAACAGTCCTTAATATATTATTATTTGAAGATAATGAAAAAAATAAGATATTGAATCACTGTGTGAAGTCAAAGAATATTGGGTTAACATTCAAGAATTATTAGATGAAAAAGGTGATGTTTTACTGCTAAAATTTACTTTGCTACAATTTTGAATAATAAATCATAGCAGAACGTACCAAAGGTTCAATTGTGTTTCTTTGTTTGTTTTTCCCTGTGGTCACAATAGTGAACGTTAAATAACCTGAAAATTGTCAGGTGTGGTGGTGCATGACTTTAATCCTAGCACTTGGGAGGTAGAGGCAGGCGCATCTCTATGAGTTCAAGGCCAGCCTGGTCTACAGAGTGAGTCACAGACCAGCTGAGGCTACAGGAAGACCTTGACTCAAAGAGACCAAATATTTTTTAATTATAATCATTTTAAAAATAAAGCTTTTTTATAAATTCTGTAGTTGTTACTGTACATGACATTTTGAATTTTAACCAGTATCTAAGGAACACAGTGTGTTAATACACACATATGTCCATAAAGAAAATATGAGAACCAAATTCCCTCTGTGATAATCTCAATATAAATAATCATAATTTGCATTTCCTTAATAATTAATGATGTTGAACAATTTTTAAGTTGTTTCTCAGCTATCTTTACTTCCTTTCTGACGAAGTCTCTGTTCAGCTATTTACTCCACCTATTGAGTAGGTCATTTGTTTTCATACTTGTATTTTAAGTAGCTTATATATTCTGGATGTTAATGCTTTGTCTGATGTATCAGTGATGAAGGTTTCCTCCCACTCTGTGGGTTTTCTCTTCACTTCCTTGACTGTTTCTTTAGCTGTACAAAAGCTTTTGAGTTTGATGAGGTCCCATTTGTTAGCTGTTGTCCTTATTTCCTGTGCAGCTGCTGTTTGATTTAGAAAGTCTTTTCCTACACCTATGTCTTGTAGGTTGCTGCCAAATTTTTTTTTCTATAATCTTCAGGGTTTCAGGTTTTAGGTTGAGATCTTTGATCCACTTGGAGTTTATTTTTGTACAGGGTGAGAAGTAGGGTTTTGATTTTGTTCTTCTACAAATGGTGATCCAGTTTTGCCAGCACAATTTGCTGAAGATGCTTTCTTCCATTGAGCTTTTTTTGCATTTTTGTCAAATATGAGGGGCTGAAGTTATATGAGCTCAAGTTTGAATCTTCAATTTTGTTCCATTAGTCAATGGTTCTGTATTTTTACCAGTACCAGGCTGTCATTATGACTATAGCCCTGTAATGTAGCTTGAGGTCTGGTAATGTAATCCCCCTATTATTACACTTTTCATTCAGGGTTGCTTTAGATATTCTGGATCTTTCGTTTCTCCATATGTATTTAAGGATTTTTTTTTCTAAGTCTGTAAAAAAGCTCATGGAGATTTTGATTGGGATTGCATTGAATCTGTATATTAATTTGGGTAGAATGGACATTTTTACTATATTAATTTTTCCAATCCATGGGCATGGGAGGTCTTTTCATCACCAAGGTATCATCTCACTCCAGTAAGACTAGCTAAGTTCAAGAAAACGAAAGTCACCAAATTCTGGAGAGGTCGTGGGGAAAGGGGAACACTCATCCACTGCTGGTGGGAATGTAAAAGGAAAGTAGTGTGGAGAACCCTTAAAAACTCAAAATGAGCCTACCACCTGACACAGCCATACCACTCCTGGGTATATACCCAAAAGACACATCCTACTGCAAAGATACATGCACAGCTATGTTTATTGCAGCTCTCTTCACAATAGCAAAGACCTGGAACCAACCCAAATGCCCCTCAACTGATGACTGGATAACAAAAATGAGGTACATATACACAATGGAGTTCTATGCAGCAGTAAAGAAAGATTTCATCATGAGCTTTGCTGGTCAATGGATGGAATTTGAAGCAATTATACTAAATGAAGTAACACAGAACCAGAAAAAAAAAAGAAAAGGTGAATGGTTTCCCTCATTTGTGGATGCTAACACAAAATCCCCAGTTGGCAGGCCATCTAAGGATATTTATTATTATATTTCATTGTATCTGAAAGCAACTGTGCTATTACAATGTGAATATATAGGTAGGCTCTAGAATTATCCTACCACTTATACTCACACATTGCAATTACCATATATAGATAGTGGATAGGTAGTCATATTCTAAAAAAAGAATGTAAAGTTACACTACTTTATACCTGCTGCAAATTTACTGTTAAAATGTAAATCTCTAAATGTGTTTAGGAATCAACCTATAGTTTATTTTCAGAATTTTTATTTTTGACTTATGTGTGGAGTGTATATCTGCAAATTTTGGAATAATATAAAATTAAAAAGAAAATGGCTTTTCTGGAAAAGGGGACACTTTTGTGATTCTGGCTATATTATTTAGAGCTTTTAAAATAGTAATATTTTTAAATAAAAATATTAGAATTTCAAAAATATCATAAAATGCTATAAAAAATAAAAGCACAATTTATCTGTGTGAATTGCTTTTCAGAAGCAATAAAAACATGCATGCACTTTAAGGCATGGAATGCATTTAATTAATGAGAAATGGTACTTTAAATCTACTATGATGGAAATATTAATACTTTTGACTTTGAAAGAACTCAACAAAATCTTTGCTGCCAAATTTCCATTTTATTATTTACAGTTCCTCAATATCCTCAATCTCTTAATTAGTCATTCTTCTTTTTTTTCTTTTTCTTTAATATATATATATATATATATATATAATTACAAGATTATGTAATAATTATATCTAGATCCGTACATGCCCCCAACCTTACCCCCCACCCACCAGAGCTCATGCATTCTGCCAACACATGCTTTTCATCTCTTCTCTTCATCTGTCCTTCAATATTCTCCAATGGGAAGTTGACTGGTTTTGAGCAGAAGCACCCAGTCAGTTCTTTGATGCAGTCCTTTCTGTGTTTGTGTCCAATATGCACCACCTTCAACTGCTTGGAAAAAGTTCAAGGGGCAGTGTACAAGAAAATTACTTCAACTTAGTAAATCGGCGAGTTTAGCATCACAAGATAAGGGATTCCCATTTCGTACCTTGGGGGAATGAGACCACCAGCATGATATCTTTTAGCCCAGACAATTTACCTGCAAAGCTCATTGATGTCATTCTTTCCTTTACTGCTGAATAGAACTCCCATTGTGTAGATGTACCATATTTTTTTTTTTTTTTTTTTTTCTCCCCCAGTTTAAAATCTTTGTGCTTTGCGTTCCAGGCTCCTTGCTGTTGTTGGAAGTGAACTGCAACCAACAAATATGCGCTGTGCATTGTATCTCTGTAGTTGGGATGAATCTTGTGGGTACATGCCCAGGAGTGGTATGGCTGGGTCGGGTGGCAAGTTCATTCCAAGTCTTCCAAGGGTTCTCCACACTGCTTTCCATAGTGGCTGTACGAGTTTACATTCCCACCAGCAGTGGATGAGTGTTCCCCTTTCCCCACAACCTCTCCAGCACTTGGTATCATTTGTTTTCTTGATCCTAGCCAGTCTTATTGGAGTAAGATGATATCTTAAAGTGGTTTTGATTTGCATTTCCTTAATGATTAGTGATGTTGAGCAGTTCTTGAGGTGTTTCTCAGACATCTCTAATTCCTCGCTTGTGAAGTCTCTGTTCAGTTCTTTGCTCCATCTATTGAGCGGGTCGTTTGTTTTCTTTTTTCTTTGTTTTTTGAGTAGTTTATATATTCTGGAAATCAATGCTTTGTCAGATGTATCTGCAGTGAAGGTTTCCTCCCACTCTGTGGGATTTCTCTTCACTTCCTTGATTGTTTCTTTTGATGTACAGAAACTTTTGAGTTTAATGAGGTCCCATTTGTCAATTGTCGACCTTAATTCTTGTGCACCTGCTGTCTGATTTAAGAAGTCATTCCCTACACCTATGTCTTGTAGTCTGCTGCCAACTTTTTCTTCTATTGCCTTCAGAGTTTGGGGTTTCATGTCGAGGTCTTTAATCCATCTGGAGTTAACTTTTGTACAGGGCGAGAGGTAGGGGTTTAATTTCATTCTTCTACAAATGGTGATCCAGTTTTGCCAACACCACTTGCTGAAGATGCTGTCTTTTCTCCATTGTGTCTTCTTGGTTACCTTGTCAAATATGATATGGCTGAAATTGTATGTGCTCAAGTTTGGAACTTCAGTTTTGTTCCATTGGTCAACAGGTCTGTTTTTGCGCCAGTACCAGGCTTTTTTTATGACTATAGCCCTGTAGTATAATTTGAAATCTGGTATAGAGCTCCCCGCTGTGTAGCTCTTTTCACTCAGGGTTGTTTTGGCTATTTGGGGTCTTTTGTTTTTCCAAATGAAATTATGGACTTTTTTTTCCAAGCCTGTGAAGAAACTCTTGGCGATTTTAATTTGGATTGAATTAAATCTGTACAAGAGTTTGGGTAGAATGGATAATTTTACTATGCTAATTTTCCCAATCCATGAGCATGGGAGGTTTTTCCATCTTCTGATGTATTCTTCACTTTCTTTCTTCAAAGGTTAAATTTTTTGTTGTAGAGATCTTTGGTGTCTTTGGTTAGGTTTGTTCCTAGGTATTTTATTGTTTTGCAGGCTATTGTGAGTGAGAAGGTCTCCTTGAATTCCTTCCTCAGTGGCTTGTTTTTGGTGTAAAGAAAAGCTACTTATTTTTTACGTTAATTTTGTATCCTGCCACTTTACTGAAGCTCTTAATTGTTTCTAGGAGTTTTCTGATGGAGTTTTCAGCATCCCTGTGATTCAGGTGGTCTTGGGAGATCCCTGATCCTAATTAATCATTTTTTCCCTTTCCTCACAGACAGTGTATATTCCATTTCTCTTAAATTCTTTTCTTATCATCCATACAATATTTTGTCATGATAAAGAAGAGGACTCCTCAACCTATGTATAAATAAAGCCCTTAATTGGCTCATATAAGATTTGTTGCTTTTTAAGTGTTTCTTTTATTGAATTATATTATCTTCTTTACATTCTTGCTATACTTACTACTAATTTTTTTCTCAAACACTTATTGCAGGGTCAGCAAAGTAAAACTAATCGACCAATGCTTCCTATTATATTTTTGGAATCAAGTTGTATTGACTCCAATTCAAGATTTTTTTCATTTATAGAGTAGCCATTGAATGAATATGAATATATATATATATATTATACTATATAAATATATCCCTCTCTTTTATCTCACTTTTCTTCCTTACTTAAATTTGTATTATCTAATAACCATCGTATTTTTTATTTGAAGTCCTTCTATCCTTCTCTTTCAGGTATTTTTTTGCTTTTCTCTTTTATTGTTGTTATTATTACAATTATTTTAGTTAGCATATAAAATATTTGGTTTCATTGTTCTATTATCATAATATGCATCATTTCACTTTATTTTATTTATTGCTCAATTGTCCTCCTTCATTTTCCTCTTGCTGTTCCCTTCCACCCCTAGAACTATTTAGTTCTTCCTTCTGTTTTTGTATCATGAATTTCCATTTAGTCCTCTATTAACTAGATAGCTTCAGTTGTTAACTTGATAAATCTGGGAAGAGGGAAACTCAACTGGGGTATAACCTCAATCAGATTGACCTGTGGGCATTTCTGTTTGCATTTTATTTTCTTTTGTTTTTTTTTTTTCTTCTCTTAATTTTGTGTGGAGTGTATAGATGTATATTTTCGAGTAATATAAAATTAAACAGAACAATAATAATAATAGACTTGTTCAAAATCAGACTAAAGCAGTAAAAATTTGCATATAAAGAGTAAAGAAGACTGAGAAAAAGATGGCAGAATGCATGAGTTCACGGGACAGGGAGGCAGCGATGGGGGAAGAGGTCTAAGTTCAATTAAGAAATATTATATGACATGGCAAAAGCTCCGTAATGTTTTTAAAATGACCCAAATATCACTTCTCAGTACCTGGACTTCTTCAGTGCCAAAGTTAATCATTACTACACTTTTTTCTTTAAGTATATTTTATTGAGTATTTGTGGACATCACACAATAAACTTTAAACATTTCAGTCTCTCCCTTCATATCTGTATTCCCCCATAGCCCACTCACAAGACATCATGCAAATTGACATATGGGTTAAGGCTTATAGAGCCAAGTTTTTGTACCAAGTTTTCCTTCAGTGTGAGTTCATCCACTGGAGCCTGTTCAGACTGTCTAGTGTCACTCCCTTAAAGAAGATCAACTCTTCCCAGCAATGATCAGCTGCCAATAGTTCCCCACCAAAGTTGTGTCCTCCTACCCATTTTTCTAGTTTTATATGACTGATTTTGCATGGGTCTTGTACATACTCTCACCAATGCTATAAATTCCAATGAGCACGATCCTAGGAGTCAGTGACTCTGTTTCCTTACAGTCATGTACTACTCCCCTGGCTTTTATAATCTTTTCATCCTCTTATAATTCACAGAATCAGGACCACATTCTCCTGACCAGACCATGGAAACTATTTTTTAATCATATAATTGTATATATTGCTGTATAACTGACTATATTATATTATTTCTTCATTTTCATGTAAAGAATATACTGATATAGTAGAGTCATAACCACATAATATGTATGTTTGTAAACATCACAAAGATAGAAACTTCTGGAATTTTCATGTTCCCGAGAAATACAGTAGCTATGTACAGTATTAACAGAGATGTAGGAAATAGAAAAAAAGACAAAAGAATGAAGGGTTTTGTTACACATTTGAAGAAAGGTAACAACAGAAAGAAGATTACTATGCTGAGTGCTGCAGAGAAGTAAAAATGTACAAGGACTGAGCATATTATTAAATATATAATAAAACATTGATAGTCATTTTGCCTAAATAGAAGAATCCCAGCTTAGGTATTTCTTCTCAAGAAACATTTGTCAGCCAACAACATATATTTTATTGTAATTACACACCCAACATAAGTGCTCATGTGGATCTTACACTTTAAAAATCAAGCATGCATGTGATTTGACACATTTACCTACGTATATTTTATGTAAAATCTTTTTTTTCTTTTTAAAAATGTATTATTTATTATTTTTGATGTGTACAAGTGTATTGCCTGCATGTATGTAAGTGCAGTCATGTCATGCAATTCCCATAGAGGTCAAAAAAGCCATCAGATTAGAGCAGAACTAGAGTTAGAGGTGGTTGTTAGCCAACATATGGGTGCTCTTAATTGCTGGGCCATTTCTCCAGCCCCCAGTTTCTTTTTTTATGCTTTTATTTATGTTTTGTGTATTTCAGACATCATCTCTCAGTTCATTTAAAACATATTCCCCTTTCCCTTCTCCCCATCCCTCCCCAGATCATGCACTCTGCCATAACAATCCTGCATCTTTCTCTCAGTTTTTTTTTATGTTTAGGAATTCACATTTTCCACCTTTAATTTTACATTACCCTAAAATATGTATATATAGTATCCACTCATATACAGTAATTACAGAGTCTGAGAGTAAGTGGTGATTCTAGAGCCTGTTAAGAGATTTACATTATAACAACATAGCTGCTTTCAGATAAACAGAAATATAACAATAATGTTGTTCAGCTTGCCTTTCATCTGAGGATTTGTTGTTAGCATCCAAAACTGAGGGAGACCATTCACCACTTGTATTTCTGGGACTGTGCTACTTCACTTAGCATAATGGCTTCAAGATCCATCCATTTATCTGCAAATTTCATGATGTCATGTTTCTTTACTGCTGAAAAGTACTCCATTGTGTATATGTGCCACATTTTTGTCATCCACTCAACAGTTGAGGGGCATTTGGCTTGGTTCCAGCTCTTTGCTCTTGTGAAGAGAGCTGCAGTAAACATGGATGTGCATGAGTCTTTGCAGTAGGATGAGTCTTGTGGGTATATAGCCAGGAGTGGTGTGGCTGGGTCAGGTGGTAGACTTATTTTGAGCCTTTTAATGGTTCTCCACACTGCTTTCCATAGTGGTTGTACAAGTTTACATTCCCAGCAGTGGATGAGTGTTCTCCTTTCCCCACAACCTCTCCAGCATTTGGTGTTTTTTGTGTTCTTAATCTTAGCCAATGGTATCAGAGTGAGATTATATCTGAGAGTGGTTTTAATTTGCATTTCCTTAATTATTAATGATGTTGAACACTTTTTAAGATGTTTCCCAGCCATCTTTCCTTCCTCACTGGTGAATTCTCTGTTCAGCTCTTTATTCCATCTTTTGTGTAGGTCATTTGTTTTCAGATGTCTTTGTTTTATGAATAGTTTATATATTCTTGATGTTAATGCTCTGTCAGATGAATCACTGATGAAGATTTGCTCCCACTCTGTAGGTTTTCTCTTAACTTCCTTGATTGTTTCTTTCATTGCACAGAAGCTTTTGAGCTTGATGAGGTCCTGTTTGTCAACTGCTGACCATATTTCCTGTGTATCTGCTCTCTGATTTAGAAAGTCTTTTCCTCCACCTATGTCTTGCAGGTTGTTACCAATTTTTTCTTCTATCACCTTCAGGGTTTCAGGTTTTATGTTGAGATCTTTGATCCACTTGGAGTTGATTTTTGTACAGGGTGAGAGGTAGGGGTTTAATTTTGTTCTTCTACAAATAGTGATCCAGTTTTGCCAGCACCATTTGCTGAAGATACTATACTTCCTCCATTGAGGTTTCTTTGCCCCTTTGTCAAATATGAGGTGGCTGAAATTGTATGAGCTCAAGTTTGGATCTTCAATTTTATTCCGTTGGTCAATGGTCTGTTTTTGTGCCAGTACCTGGCAGTCTTTATGACTATGGCCCTGTAATATATTTTGAAATCTGGTACAACAATCTCTCCTCTATTGCATTTTTCACTCAGGGTTGCTTTAGCTATTTGGGGTCTTTTGTTTTTCCATATGAATTTAAGGATTATTTTCCAAGTCTGTGAAGAAGCTCATGGGGATTTTGACTGGGATTGCATTGAATCTGTATATCAATTTGTGTAAAATGGACATTTTTACTATATTAATTTTTCCAATCCATGAGCATGGGAGATCTTTCCATCTTTGGATATCATTTTCAATCTCCTTCTTCAGGAGTTTAAAATTTTTGTTGTAGAGATCTTTGGTAACTTTGGTTAGGTTTGTTTCCAGGTATTTTAACATTTTTGGGGTTATTGAGTGGGAAATTCTTCTTATATTCCTTCTCCACTTGTTTACTGTCGGTGTAAATAAAGGCTACTGATTTTTCCAGGTTAACTTTGTATCCTGCCACTTTACTGAAATTCTTAATTGTTTCTAGAAGTTTTCTGGTGGAGTTTTTAGCGCCCCTTAGGTAAATTATCATATCATGTGCAAAAAGGATAGCTTAAATTCTTTTCCAATTAGTACTACTTTAATTTCCTTCTCTTGTCTTATTGGCCTAGCAAGCTCTTTCAAGCACTATGTTAAAGAGGAGTGGCAATAAGGGGCAGCCTTGCTGGGTTCCCACCTTTAAGGGAAATGATTCCAATTTTTCACCAATTAGGATGATGTTGGCAGTCGGTTTGCTATATATGGCTTTCATCATGCTGAGAAATGTTGTCTTCAGTCCAATTTCCTCTAGGACTTTAAAGATGAAGGGATGCTGGATCTTGTCAAAGGCTTTTTCTGCGTCAATTGAGAGAATCCTATGGTTTTTGTCTTTCAGTCCATTTCTGTGTTTTATGATATTTATCGATTTATGTGTGTTGAAACATCCCTGCATCTCTGGTATAAATCCAACTTGGTCATGATGGATGAACTTTTTGTTGTGGGTCTGTATGCAATTTGCAAGTATTTAGTTGAGAATTTTGGGAGAATTTCCTCTGTTTGTATCCTTCTGAATAGATTGAGTAATAATGGTTGTAGGACCTCTTTAAATGTTTTATGGAATTATGCTGTGAATCTATCTGAGTCTGGGTTTTTTTTTAATTGGCAGATGTTTTATTACATATCCTCAATTTCCTCAAATATTATGGGTCTGTTTAAACTGTCAGTCTCTTCTTGGTTAAGATTCGTTGGTTCCCAGGGTTTCAAATACTCATACATTTCTCTTAGGTTTTCAAATTTAGTGGAGTATAAGCTTTTGAATTATTCCTGTATGGTTGTCTGGATCTTTTCTTTGTCAGTTGTGATGTTTCCCCTTTCATCACGAATACTATTGATTTGGAATTGCTCTTTTTGTTGTTGTTGTTAACTGGGCAAGAGGTCTATTTATTTTGTTTATTTTTTCAGAAAAACAGCTTTTGGATTCATTGATTCTATGTATTATCATCTTTGTTTATATTTCATTGATTTCTGCACTGATTTTTGTGATTTCATCCTGTCTTTTGGGTTTATTGTTAATTTGTTGTTGTCTCTCAAATGTTTTTAGCTGCGGTGTTAGATTGTTTATTTGTTCCCTTTCTGTTTTTTTGATGTGGGCACTTAGGGCTATAAATTTCCCTCTCAAAACTGCTTTTAATTAAGACTGAATCTCTCCTAAAAAAAAAAAAAAAAGACTGCTTTTAAATATCCCAAAAGATTTGTTGTGGTGCTTTGTCTTTTTCATCCAGTTCCATGAATACTTTTATTTCACTCTTTATTTCTTCCCTGACACATTCATTATTCAGGATGGTTTTGTTTAGTCTCCATATGTTCTTGTAGCTAGTTAGGCTTATTCTAATGTTCATATTGAACTTTATTGCACTGTGGTCTGATAAAATGCATGGAATAATTTCAATCCTTTTGTATTTGTTGAGATTTCTTTTGTGCCCTAGTATGTGGTTAATTTTGGAGAATGTTCCATGAGGTGCTGAGTAGAAAGTATAGTCTCAGGTGTTTGGGTGGAATATTGTTTGGGTGGAATATTCTGTAGATGTCTGTGAGGTCCATTTGGTGTATTGTATTGTCCAGTTCTGATGTCTCTCTGTTTAATTTTTGTGCAGTTGGTCTATCCAAGGGGCTCAGTGGGGTGTTGAAGTCTCCCATTAATGTGTTAGGATTAATCTCTCTCTTGAGGTCGTTCAGAGAGAGAGAGTAGTGTTTATAAAGTTAGGTGCACCAGAGTTTGGTGCATAGACATTTAGGATTGCAAAGTCTTCATATTTAATTGTTCTTTTCGAAAGAATGTAATGGCCCTCTTTGTCTCTTCTGATTAATTTTACTTTGACATATATTTTGTCTGATATTAGAATAGCTACTGAGGCTTATTTCTTGGTGCCATTCGCTTGGAATATTTTTTTTTCCATCCTTTCACTCTAAGGTGGGGTCTGTCTTTGAGGGCGAGATAAGTTTCTTGTAGATAGCCTATAGAAGGAGTCTGTTTCCTAATCCATTCTCTCACTCTATGTCTTTTGATTTGGGAGTTTAGATCATTAGTATTTAAGGTTATTATTGAGAGATATGTGTTGCTTCCTTTCATCATATTTTTTGTTTGCATTCTTGTTCCAGGTTTGTATTTACTCTATTATGCTTTTGTTGATTTCTTTCTTTAATTGCTTAGGGATAGTTGCTCCTTTTCTCTGCTCTTTGGATTGTTTCAAGAATTTTCTGAAGTGTTAGTTTTTTAGACATGTATTCTTTCATCTTGTTTATGTCGCGAAAGATTTTTCTTTCTCCTTCAACTATAACTGAAATTTTGCTGGATATAGAAGTCTGGGTTGGCATCTCAAGTCATTTAGCTTAGAGAATACTTTGTTCCACGTTCTTCTACCTTTCATCTTTTGGACAGAGAAGGCAGCTGTGATTCTGATGGGTTTCACCTTATATATAACTTGTTGTTTTTCTCTTGTGGCTTTTCAGTCTTTGTTTCGAGCAACTAGTGTTTTATCAATTATATGGCATGGCGAATTTCTTTTCTGGTCCTGTCCATTTGGTGTTCTATGTGCTTCTTGTATTTGTATGGGATTGTATTTTTCCAGTTTGGGGAAATTTTCTTTTATTATCCTGTTGAAAATCTGGTCAATAGTGTTGTTTTGAGATTCTCCTCCTTCCTCTATCCCTATGATGCAGTTGTTTGGTCTTTTCATAGTATCCCACATTTCCTGGTTGTTCCACTTGTGTTTTGAAAATTTTCATAATCTTCACTTAGGCTTTCTTGTTGCTCCATATTATCCTGCAGGTCTTATATTCTTTTCTCTGCTTCTTCCATTCTGCTTCTGAAGCATTTGCTCATTCTTTCCTGGTGGTATGATGAATGTTCAATATCATTTTTCATTTAATCCTGTGATTTCTTTAGATTTTCCACTTCCCTCTGGAGTCTGTCATTCTCATCTTGTAGCTCGTTGGTTTGTTGGTCATTTTTTTTTTTCATTTCAACCTGAGATCTTTCCAGTGTTTCCACTTCCTTCCATATTTTCTCTCTCTAGGTCCTTCTCGAGTTTTTCATTCTCTTACCTTAGTTCTCTAATTTCTTTTAATATCTCTACAGCTGTTCTTCTAAGCTCTGTGGCGTGGCTTCTTTCCTCGAGATCTCATTGTAGGGATATACTGTAGGGTTGGTAGAGTTTAGTGTGGATTATTTTATGAGCTTTTCCCATGTTGTTTTTCTTTGTGTTTTTGGCATGTGGATTTGTTTGTTTATTTGGTTTTTTTTAAATTCTGGCACTTGAACTTTGGCTGCACAGACTATAATCACCAATACTCTGCCTGTCCCAGAGCTCCATCATATTAACACCGGGGGCGGTGGGGGGGTTGGGTTGTGATGCTACTTTGGCCCATGCATCTGTAGCCCCCCCCCAGGTTCAAGACAGTTCAGCCTTGCCTCACCAGCACCTCTCTGAGTCTATGCACCTCTCTGGAGTCTGAGATGGGACTTCTGGGAGCAGGTGGTGAGCCCCCAAGGGTCAAGGCATATCCACCTTGCCTCTCCAGGACCTCACTGACTCTGTGCACCTGTCTGGAGTCCATGCTAGGACTTCCAGTGGCATGTGGCAAGCCCACCAAGAGTCATTGCAGGTCCACCTTGGCTCTCTGGCACCTCACTGAGTCTGTATGCTTGTCTGGATTCAGAGGTGGTACTTCCAGGGGTGGGTGGCAAGCCCCTCAAGAAGTCAGATTGCCTTGCCTCACTGGCACCTCACTGATTCTGTGTGCCTTTCTGGAGTCCAAGCTGGCACTTCTCGGGGCAGATGGTGAGCACCCCAAGGGTTAAGGCAGGTATGCCTTGCCTCACCGGCACCTCATTGACTCTGTGCACCTGTCTGGTGTCCAAGATGGGACTTCCGGGGGTGAATTGCAAGCCGCCCCTCAGGATCAATGTAGATCCACCTTGCCTCACAGTCACCTCACTGAGTCTGTGGGCCTGTCTGGTGTCTGAGCTGGGGCTTCTGGGGGTAGTAAAATCTTAAAATGAAACCACAAATGTGAAAGCCATAAGTAAGGTATATTTTCATATTTGGTAGTGTAGTTGCCAAAATTACAAGCAAAAATTCATAATAAAATCATAGCAAAGCTTATTAAAACAAAACAGTACTTGTGAGTCCTCTGCCCTTTATTCTTAACCTAACTCAATGTCCTATCCATACAATTTCCAAGAAAGCAGTATAAAAATAAATTAAATATTATTAAATATTATATTATTTCATTTTGATATGTATTTTACATTTAATTCTGTGAAGGAAGTGCACATGTGCCACAGCTCACACTGTGATCATGAGTTGCTGGAGTCAGTTCTCTCTTATAACCATGATTCTGGGAATAGAATTCAGGTGACAAAGCTTGATACCAAATGCCTTTATCCCCAGAGCCATCGTGATGTCTTAGACAGCATTTTAAAAACACACTACTCCATCCCTCTCACATATGTGTGGACACATGTTAAAATGTGCATGGTTTGGGCCTCACTATAATTGTTAGCTTTATTAAATTTACATTATTTCTGTATAACAACAATTTTTTTGGCCTTTTTGAGACAAGGTTTCCATTTACTCCCAGCTGGCCTAGAGCTCACTATGTAGACCAGGGTGGCCTTGAATTCACAGAGATCCATCTGCCTCTGCCTCCCAAGTGCTGGAATTAAAGTCGTGTGCCACCACGCCTGGCAACAACCATTTTTCTTAATTCTGCAAGTCAGTGTTCATGTTTATTCCCTGTTTATGCATCTTTGAATAATATCTTGGAATATAATACAAGTATGACTGTATACTACTTCCAGGGTCCTATGTATTATAAGTCCATAATTACTACAATAAAATGCAATTTGAGGAAAAACTTCTTCAAATAAAAAAGAGTTCTTCTTTTCCTTTTCTTCAGTCTCAAATTCCTCTGCTTTAAATTTCATAATGAAGTACAGTTAAAGGTTAATGAGATATTTTTAGATGCATGTGTATGGATAAAGGAGCATATTTTGTCTACTCAACATTTTTACCTTTCATCATTTATTCATCAAATTTCCAAAATCATCACACATTTTTCTCAAGAGATCCACCAACTGTGTTTTAACTAATTCTAAAACACTTAGCAATAAAGTGATATTGAATAGGTTTTTGAAATAGCACTTAATTTACAATAAGTAACTGAAAAAAATCTAAAGTTTAATACAAATGGCTCATATCTATTTTTTTTCTACTCCCATTTCTACTTCAAATTTCATTTTACTTAAATTGGGACTCTGTCTCTATATCTCTTTTATTCGGTCTCTCTGTTTTTCTTTATGTCTTGCTGCCTATGTATATGTTTATCAGTTTGTCTTTTCCATCTCTTGTCTCTGTCATCATCATCATCATCGTCATCATCACCATCATCAATAAAAGCATCATGGAAAGCATTACGAAGGCTGGAGAAATAACTTCTTTAGTTAAAACTACATACTTCTTTTACAAAGGTCCTGACCACTTTACCGTACACATTTTGGATGGCTCACAACCACTTATAAGAGAGACTTTACCTCTGTTCTCTACAAACATGTATACTGATATAAACACACACACACACACACACACACACACAAAGACACACAAATATAAGAGTTGAAATTATTTTAAATTAAAATTTCAATTTATTTTATGGTGTTTTATATTGTTTGGCATCAGATTCCAAAAATTTTAGTCTTGCATTGTTTTTTCAATAACACCAGGAAGAAACAGAAGTTGCCAGTTATATGTACATTTTCACTGATTTTTATTTCTAGGGATAGGACAGTTTTCTTTTGTCAAAGTTACAGCCATTTTTTCTAGAAACATATAGGCTGTTTTGCTAAGAGCACCGACTGTTCACTTGGAATTCAGGGATACACTAGGTAACTACAAAGGACAAATCCTTCCATCTCTGCCTTCATATTGTATCTGTATGTTTTGGAAATTATAAAATTTGGGTTATTTTCTCAGGTTAATGAATTAAGCATTTTCTATTAACTTTAAAATTACCTATTCTCTTTCTTTTTCTTTTTCCTTCTAGGGTAATAAAATATAAAAAAGAGCGAATAGTAACCACTAGCTCTTACAACATCCTGTTCCTGTTGCAACACCTCAACTTTGCTAATAAACAGAAACTCTTGCCATCCTCCTCAAGACCATCCTAGTCATTTACTGAATTATATCTTGAATTTCTTGGTTTTTATCTGAGCCCTTCTCTCAAGCAAAACAAGTGGTGATGGAAGGGCTTAAGATGTGGATTCAACAGGGACACTCAAAGCTAGGGGGAATTGGACTTTATTCAAAGAGTTTAACAACACAAAAAGAAACACAGACAGACAATAGCATGGTGTGATCTCAGAGATTTCAGTACTCAGAGAAGGAGGGAGAATCTATTCATTACTGGGTCTCTTAAGAGAGGAATCAGAAGTGGATAGACATGGTAGAAGAAGAACTCATTTTTTTCAAAGTATATTTTTCTTGCAATTTTACATTTCATATAAAATATTTAATCAACTTTATACCTCTTCCCTTATGCATATCTCCCATAGCTTCTCACCAGATTTCATGTTTTCTGTCATATATACTCAGGCTTATTGATTCAAGTTTGTGTATCCTGATGTCTCTCAGTTAAAGGGACATTCACTGGAATCTACTTAGCCTAGCTCAAGTCTCTCATTTAAAGATTAAACAGTCTTTTTTTTTTACATTTTTACAGAGGGAAAGCAAAATCTCTGAAGAGTAATAACTTGACAGGGTCACATAGCTAATGAATGCCTGAGCCAGATATGAAATGCCAAAATCTTTCTGCCTTCCATAAAAGCTTATTATTTTCAATCCTCCAATCAGGTGATATGTGTATGTACAGTATATATATATATATATATATATATATATGCAATAATAAAGATTATTTCAAAAAAAAGATTAATTCTCCATCACGCAGCAGTAATCAGCTGCCAATAGTTCTTTGGCTAAGGTTGGGGTCTGCTGTCTGTTTTCCCAGTGGAATGCTGATTTTTTTGTCTGAAGGACCTTGCATGGTTCTTGTACATACTGACACTATTGCTGTGAATTCATATGAGAAAGTACTCTGAAACCTGCAAGATTCTGTTTACTTATGATCATGTACCCCCCCATGCTCTTAAAATCTTTCCACCTGCTCCTCTGAAATGGTCACTGAGCCAGGGATGGGTAAGTTTTAATAATAGTATCTTATACAGTGACACACTCTCTTCAGTCCCTCATTCTTTATTTGTTCTGTTGTGGCATATTGTGTGCATCACTCTTATGCATGAGGAAATTTCACTGGTGAGAGCTGAGAGATAAATTAGTGTTGATTTTATGCCCCGTTTTACTAAATTCCATGAACCTTAGAGGTTCCAATGTGGATGTGTCATTTAGAGCTGGGCATCTGTCAGGCACTTAATAAGTGTTTGTGATCAGTGTGGAACTCTGTAACAGTTACATCTGTTGCAAAAGGAAGCTTTTTTGATGAGTAATGAGAATTATATTATCTGTAAATATATGGATACATAGTTAACATACAATAAGAAATTACATCTGTCTAGGAATATGACAGAGGAAATGTTTTCTCTAGATCTAGGGCTTCTCCATCCACGTGTATTAGGCTATGTCAAGAGTTCCAAACATATGTTCCTTCCCATTGAGAGGGCTTTAATTCTAATTAGATAACTGTTGATTATTCCCAAAGATAAAAGTCTCTCCTGTTACAAGTAAATAGAGTAGGAAGTTTATATTGAGGTCTGAGGGTGATTCTTGAGAACTCCACTGTGGTTGGAGGACGGTGAGTGATTCTGCTTCTAAACAAATCCATTGATTCTGAGCTGGTGAGTAAGAATCAAGAGTTGTAAACTCCTGAAATGTTTGGTTCAGCACTAAGAGTGGCAAAAGATCTTGAACACCATATTTACAGAGAAATTAAATTGTTGGGATCCCCTATCTTAGCAGTAGATGACTTACACTAGATGCTTAAAACTGCAAATAAAATCAACAAATACTGTGAAAATAGTCTTTAAATCTTCAAAATTTTGCTTATATTATTCTTTCTTATATATTTTTTAAATTTTATAAGAGTATGAAAGAAACACAAACTCAAGAAAACTGTTCTTTGACCTTTCCAATTTGGTCTTTTCCAGGTTAGCAAGGTGTTTTGCAATAATATCCCACAATGTTGTCTCAGTTTCACAAAGTATAAATAAAACCATAGCTAAGATTGTCAGTCATGGTGGCACATGCCTTTAATCCCACCACTCACGAGGCAGAAGCAGGCGGATCTCTGTGAGTTCAAGGCCAGCCTGGTCTACAGAGTGAGCTCCAGGCCAGCTGGTACTAAAGGGAGACACTGTCTCAAAAATACAAAAAAAAAATAGCCAAAATGCAACCCTGTAAGAAAAAATGTCACATGATTGAGGGATATAAGAAGTGGATATTTTAATTTTAAAATTATATATATATATATAATTATAATATATATATAATATAATTTATTACTTAATTCATAATGGTTGGATACAAAAAACTAATGCAAATCTTCTCATGTAATAAAATTTAATGACATCGGATAAATAGATAATCACAGGAATGTCACATTCTCAGAGTTTTTACCTTTAACAGCAGGTTTTTTTTTTGTTTTGGTTGGCGTAAGTCCACTTATTTAAATTTAAAGTCATTGTATGATTTTTTTACATAATTTTATCTATTCAATTCCCCATTACATGCTACCACTCTGCAGTAGCCCATGAATTATTATATAGCTTTAAATTACCTATGAAATATAGCAGCCTAGAAGGCTCTGGTAGTAGAAGATCTACCTTGGCCAAACTATCAAAGACATTCTGAGAGGATTTCCAGATTTGTCCATGCTATGTTTTAGTTAAATTTCATTGCCATGAAAATTAACTTGGAAAAAGAAAAAAATCCAACTTAAATGAGAAAATATTTCTCTTTGTTTGAAGTATTTAGAGCCTCAGTCCATGAGATTATGTTTTTCCTCTGAACATGTGCTTGACTATTAACTAAATGTGATGACAGAGAATCTTGAACTTTAAATCTAACGTGCTTATCTTTTCTGCTCAACAAAAGAAATTATAATATAAAGAAATAAATATATTCGCGAGTATTTCCTAAGCTTACAAAAGGATGGTTGGGGAGAATGCCTCATGTGATTAAGAGCCACTTGCTTGCACTTGCTAAGAAAACTTGGATTAATGAATCCCATACGGTAGCACCCACATGTCTGATAACAATCAACTGTATGTACTCCAGTTCCACCGAGGAGATCTGAGTCCCATATTCTGGCATAGTAGTAAACAACCCACATCTTGTTCACTTTAATACAGTCAGGAAACACTCATACATATAGAAAATAAAAATAAATAAAAATTTAATAAAATGTTCATATTAAAAGACAGCAAACAGCAATTACACATGTAGAGTTAAGGATGAAAGAGCACAGCCAAGTGATCATTAGAAGATATTCTCTGCATTAAAATGTATATGACTATAATATAGTAATGAAACCCTATTGGATCATTTTAAAAATCAATCACAAATTTAGAGAATACTTCAACAACAGATCAAAGTTAAGCATAGTAAGCAGATTTGGTACCATAGGGATAAATAACAATAAAATAGAAAGTACCAGGGAGTCGGGTATACCCTCTTTGCAACCTCCGTGGCTGTTGCCACGTCACGGGTGCACGGACTTGCATGCAGACAAGTACACTTCCTCACAATACGGAAATAATAAAAGTTTAAAAAAAATTAACAAAACAAAAATAAAACAAAAAAATTTTTTTTGTCTCAAAAAGACCAAATTACATTTGTGGTTAAGAGTGCCGACTGCTCTTGCAGAGGACCCAGGTTCGATCACCAGCACCCACATGGTGGCTGAGAATCGTCTGTAACTCCAATTCCAGGAGAACTCCAGTTCCAGGGGAATCCGACGCCCTCTTCTGATCTCCACGGCATTGCACGACACGGGTGCACAGACCTACATGCAAACAGTACAATCATATACATAGAAAATAAATAAATAAATAAATAAATAAATAAATAAATATTTTAAAAAAGAGAAGTAACAGGAAAGTAACTACTATCATAGTCTATATGAGAGAGGATGACAAATTTCTTCATTGAAGTATAAGGAAGATTAAAAGAAATGGATGTGTTTTCCTTGGATATTATAAATAGAGTTTCCAGACACTATCATTGTGTTAAATGATGGTTACAGGAAGGAAGAATTAAGCATTTCAATATTTTTTCATCTTTGTTATTAAAAACAGTAAACCTAAAGACATGATTATAATTTCGTAGTGTGTTCTCAGAACTCATCCTTATTTCATAACTTACAAATACAAGATATATTTATGGTAGTGTATGTCCTGGGAAAGGAGGATCTCCCTTGGCCTAACTATACATGCCTTATTGTAAACAAGACACAGAACTCATCTTTATTCTCAGTACATGGATACAAGCTCACAGTGCTTCTTAGTAAAGAGTCACTAATTTTGTGGAGGTTATGTGTAGACAGCTTATCATCCTACCATGATTTCTGGAATAATTGCACATTATATTTAATGGATTCTAAAAAACTATAGGTATTAGCAGAGAGCAAGTAGAATGGCAGAAGGAACAATTTCATTATTGACCTCTGAAGCTTGTGCCAAGTAGGTGATAGATTTCTGGGTGCTTTGCTTTAAAAGTTAAGTTTTTAAAGTGATCATACACATTGGAGCTAGAGTTGTATTTATAGCTCTTTGCCACCACTCATTTCATTTCTGATCCTGTGACTTGATCATTGTCCCAAATGAGATCATTCTTTCCCTCTTCCTTCCCTAAATATCTCCTAATTGCACCATATTTACTAGATTTCTTCATGATAATATGTAAGACTGCCTATTTAATTTGGCATATAATGTTATTTCTTTGATTTTAAAAGAAAACTTTATGCCTGTAATCTCAGCACTCAAGAGACAGAAATAGGAGAATCACAAGTTCAAGGTCAGACATAGAGTGCTCCATGTTAGTTTGGGATATTTGAGATCTTAAGACATTATTTCTGAATTTTTGGAAAATGAATGGGTGGTAGTGAATGATGTTCCCAAATATTCTTAGTAATTTAGCGTGACAGAGCACTTTATTTTCAAGGAATTTTTATATGCATAACTAGTCATTCCACTCTTATTCTGTAAACAGTCCTTTCAAAAATGCTCTGTAGTCAGTCCTTTTAAATAAACGAGACAGAGATATATAAATATTTAATTTAAATAATGGTCTATTGGATCACACCAGTCTATTTTATTTGCCAACTCATACTGCCAAATCATGAACTCATTATTATAGCATTTTAGTAATTGTATCTGGTGGGGTTTCTGGCATTAGCTCTCAATAATATCTTGGCTATGTTTGATCCAGTCTATTAACATACACTTTAAAATCATCTGTGAACTTTATACACCATGACATATGAAACTTTCAGATTAAAAAAATTGTCATTGCACTTAAATTGTAGGTTTTTGGGACAGTGAACATGCTCATATTAATAGATGTGCATATTTATAATGGATTCATTTTATATTTACATATGACTTCCTGGACTGTATGAATAGTATTTAATATTTTCCATACATTTCTTAACCTTTCAAGTGAATTTATTTATAAGCATCTGATATTTTGTTATGATGTCATATGAGTTACATTTTATTTTCAAGTTCAGGTTTGGTATATTGATTTCATTCATATTTGACAACATTTATAAATTGAATACCTTAACTTTACTTCCTTTGGATTTTCTTCATACCAAGCCTAATCATATGTTACTCATAAAAACATTGTTTCTCACTTTCTGATCTTTATCCCCTTTATCATTTTGGCTTTGCAATATTGTACTGGATATTGCTGTATGAAAATACTGACTAGAAACTGTGATAGTAGGAAGCCTGATTTAGTTACTAATTTCAAATTAAAATACTTGGCCTTTCCCTATCCATATGAAGTGGATCTTCTGAGTTTCTGTTTATTAGATGTCTCCACTTTCATTAACTACATATATCTTTTGCCACACTGTTATATTTCCAAAAAATAATAGCCTTATGGACATAATTATTAGTGCAATAGACTGAAGAAATCTATACCTTTCATAGATGAGATGCCAAAAAATGCACCCCCATATTTCCTTTCATCCATTGGCAGACTTGGGGCACACTCTAAAATTTCCTGACTTTTAAGAGGCCAAGGGTTTCAAAGACCTCTCTCAGAGGATGCCAGTTCATATCAGAATAGGGAATGAGATTCAAGCTCTTTTAAGCAGGAGTTCACAGGCAAGGATTAATGAAATAATCCATCCTCAAAAACAAGGCAACTCACAAAAATGTCTCCCCTGCCATCAGGCTGAACGTACCAGATCAGATGGGCAAGCAGGTAGTGTCTCTTCACTTCGTTTTCAGGAGTTTAAGGAAATAGGTATTTCACTGTAAGTGAAGTAGTATCAAAGTATCATAGAGTAATATGATTACCTTGTGGAAGACTGACACCTCCATCCATTTTGGATATAAGGTCACAGAGTCCTTTCCTATCTCTGGGAAGCTCAACTATTTCCACATAGTTGATGGATGTAGTACTTTTCTCTTTTATTTGGATCAGCTCAGGTAGAAGAAAGGTTCTTTCTCAGGGAAAATGATTCACATTCATAGAAAGTATGGACTCTGAAAAAAGATGAGAGGATTCTCTGAATATTCATAGTGCTACTCATTCTTACATTCACTGTGTCTTATATGAGCCCTGAAATGACCCAATAATTGTTCCTGGATATGTTTAATTTTTATTTCTATCTTAGGACATTGAAAAGTTGAGAATTTTTCATATGGGATATGGCATAAGGTTATCTGATGGTAGACGCCAAGACTTTGTCAGGCATCAGGAAATAGGAAACAGGAGGGAATGAGAAGTTATCTTATCTCAGGTAAAGGGAATTTCAAATTCTCTTGCAGCTGGCTGCCAATTTTTCCCTCTCCATGCTCTCAGATCAGTAGTCCCAGTGTGCTATGTTCAGATTTCCACTGTGAATATTGAGTTACCCCAAAGGTTTCACATCAGCAGATTGAGAGATCCTTACCATGGCTGATCATCAAGGCAAGGACATTGAGGTATAGCTGAACTTCTTCCAACCCTGGGTGAAGGAGGCATCATCCCTAGTTTATTTCAGAATGTATGCCTGGGAAGCTGTAAGATACTGTGGTGGCTTGTGCCATTTCCCACATTCCATGTCAACAGTCTGGTGGAAATGAGGCTTTTATGAGGGGGCTAGAAATGGATTAGCAGAGATGTCTTAGTATTGTGAAATATTCAAGAAGAGATCTTGAAGGTGGTTTAAATGTACTTCAACAGAAGAAAACTAAGGACCCAATATAGTCTCTGTTCTTGTCTTTGGTACTGCAGAGCCTCAGTAAAGGCCATTAGACTTCTTGTTCAATGTCTCTAGACAGCAGTGTTGACTTGAGAGGAAAACATCCCATCCTTAATTCACACAATGGAGGAAATGGAAGCCCTGTTAGGAATCCATACAAGTATTTTAAGATGGACTAAAGGTACTTGCCACAGAGTACAGAGATAGTCCACTAGATTCTCAACTTGTTCTTAATATAATCCCTCAGAGAAAATTTTAGTTCTGTCAGACTGAATTGGCTTCTTCTTATATGTTTCACGTTTAAGATCCTAGATCTGAAGGATTGAATGTAATTCTGTACAGAGAGTTCAACTAGATTATTAGAGTATTTCTTTTTTTTTTCTGCCATTTTATTTTTTTTTATTTTTTTATATTTATTTTTCTAATTAAATTAGTTTTTATTGATGTTTTGTGCATTTCATACATTTTTTCCAATTCAGTTGATTCCAGTTCAGCCTTTTTCCCTGTTCCCCCACCCCTCCACCCCACACACCATCACGCAAGATCATAGGCATTCTGGCATAGAACTGGTTCCTCGCACATGGCCTTCCTACTCAAGTATGTATTTCCTGTGTTTTCTTTTTACATTTCATTGTATAGGCGGTGAATGAGGTGCATGTAATAGACGCATTTAGGAGTAGCACACAGCATCCTTCAAGCAAAACCTATCTGCAGGCTGTGTGCCCAAACCCCCACAACCCAACCATCCAGCAGGGGGTCTTATATGTTCAATATTGTTGATCAAATGAGTGTCCAAAATACATTGCTGTAGTTTCAACATCTC
>VZQC01012857.1:715124-730802 GCA_009823505.1 Rhizomys pruinosus
GGGTTCAGAGCGAGACCCTCTCCCAGCTGCCCCCCGCCAGACCCCGCCTAGAGCTGTGGAGCTGTGTACCTGGCCTGGCGCGTTATGGCGTCTCCCCTGTGACCCCGGTTCCTGCCCACAAGTCCAGCCGGGACCAGAGCAGACGGGAACGCGACCCTCCACTCACCCGAGCGCGGTCCCTCTGGGCCGGGGACCCCGTAGACGGGTTCAGTGCGAGACCCTCTCCCAGCTGCCCCCCGCCAGACCCCGCCTAGAGCTGTGGAGCTGTGTGCCTGGCCTGGCGCGTTATGGCGTCTCTATTAGAGTATTTCTAAGCATTTCATGGCATCATTGTGAAGATTTGGGTACTAATGTACAACTTTGGCACTAGAAGAGATAAGAAAGTAGTCCTAATTTGCTTTTTAAAAATATTTATTTATTTATTTATTTATTTAATTTATTTATTTAATCTGTGAGTGTATTTATTGCATGCATGTGTTTTTGTGTCATGCAATAACCATGGAGATGAGGAGGGGGTGTCAGATCACCTGGAACAGAAGATGTAGATGATTGTTAGCTTTCTTTGGGTGCTGGGAACGAAACCCAGGTCCTCTGTAAGAGGAGTCTGTGCTCTTAACTGCTGAACAATCTCTCCTACCCATAATTTGCTTTTGATATCTGTCCTGGGAAAACTCAACGGAGCCCATCAGGTAAGTAACCTTATATGTCACCGATTTAGCTCCCTCTATTGGTCTTGAGTATGTTAACGCCTCATTTAAAATTTTGCTTCTGGCAGGCAAAAGGGGTGGGGTTACGGCCTTGTCTGACAAAAGGTTAAAACTCATGTATAAATACTTAAATGACGGTCTACATAGAATTGGATGGAATGTCACAGAATCTCACTCTATGCTATATATATATTCCAAAAAGTTCAGGGCTATTTTATCAGTAAATGCAGTGTTTTAATTAATCTTTTTAAATATTTTATTATTTTTATTTTATGTCTACAAATGTAAAGCTTGCATGTGTGGAAGTGCACCCATATTGTGCAATGCATGCATAGGTCAAACTAGAGGGTATTAGATTTTCCTGGAACTGCAGTTATGGACAGTTATTAGCCATCATGTGGGTCTTGGGAATCTAACCCAGGACCTCTGCAAGAACAGGCAGTGATGAACTTAACCCTCAGGCAACTGTCCAGGCTCAAGTTCTAATTACTGTTACGGGATCTGCAGGAAGTAGTAAGTAAAGATATTATTTTGAGATACTTTCCTTAAAAGTCAGCAGAACAGAAGAGGCTAAGAGAGTGCCAAGAGCCAAAGTAAGATGTGTAGTCTGAATAGGTACTGTCCTAGTTTGATCTCTGTTGCTATAATAAAACATTAATCAAAAGAAACTTAAGAGAAGAATGTCTATTTCAGCTTATAGTCCATCACTGTGGGGAGTGACAGAAGAAATCCAAGCAGGAAATTGAAACAAATACCACAGAGAAATACTTCTTGCTGGTTGGCCCACAAGTTTATCCTTAGGTAGCATGTAGAGTGACACAGCAATAGTTAGGTGTGTATGTGATGGAATCCCTTAGGTCAAAAGATATAATGTGAATACCCAAATTGAAAATTAATGTCTAATGGCTCTAATAATGTTAGCTTTACAGAGTTTCCGTTACATTTGTCAGATAGTTATAAAATCCAGTATAGGGCTGGAGAGATGGCCTAGCGGTTAAGAGCGCTGACCGCTCTTACAGAGGACCCGGGTTCGATCCCCAGCACCCACATGGCGGCTGAGAACCATCTGAAACTCCAGTTCCAGGGGAATCCGAGACCCTCTTCTGACCTCCGCGGCATTGCACGACACGGGTGCACAGACTTGCATGCAGACAATACATTCATACACATACAGAAATAAATAAAAATTAATAAAAAAAATTAAAAAAAAATCCAGTATAATTGGTTCAGGAGTCGCGCTACCCACAGAGAATGAGGCTCTCCTACAATTCGCAACCACAATAGTTATGCCCACAGGTGAATTTGGTCTGGGAAATCCCTTAACTGAGAATGCCTTCTCAGGTCACTCCATACTGCATAAATTTGATAACCAAAGCTAGCTAGGAAATGTGCAAAGTGTCCTACATCTCAGAAAACACTCTAGATCTGGACACTGAGTACCTAAAGTCAAAAGTGGAGCTTTTGCATTTATTAATTGTCTGTCCTTAAAAGAGAATTCCTATATCCTCCTAGATGTTATTAGGTGATAATCTGATCAGAGGAACAGAAGACTTGTGAGAATATAGTACACACTGTAAGAGAATTCAAGTAAAGCCACCTTTATCAGAGCCATCATGGGGGAATTTTCGGTTGAGATCACACACACTGTTGCACTTGTTGTGCTTGTATGTAGAGACCCCATAATTTGCACTTGTATACAGTATCTGTTTCCAGAAGAGTCGCTATGCTTATCTCTGCTAAACATGATTTCTTCATCCTTGAGCAGGACCTCCAGGATTTACTTCAAATGCTTTGGTGTCTGCACAGATTCTCACACCTGAGAACTTGGAAAAGATCCTCTTGATATAATGACCATACATTTATGCATTTCCTTTCCTTCTCCTTCCTCCTGCTTTCCTTCTTCTATACTTCATCTTCTCTACTCCAGGATGCCTTACAAGAAGAGAAGGTGACTATTGTGAGGATAAAGAGCACTCTCCAGATTCCTTATCAGAATTTTCTGAGCTCCTCTTTCTGACCAACTTCATAGAGCAAAATAGATGTACAGTTCAGAAACCAAAACATGAGTGTACTGAATCTATTTTCAAAGATATACCATGTAAGAAGGTCACAGAGTTAATGTAAGTTCTACTCCTCACAAGCAGAAAAACTGATGGTTATCATGAGGTAGTACACAAAACCAGTTTCTACAATCATCATGAATGCTCATAAGCTCATACAGCTCATGTTTATCATTGCAATTACAAATATGATACCAATAAACCAATTCTATATCATCTACCACATACTAGCCTTTACCTACTATGTGACCAGGACATATATAAGACTGACTTAGTATGTTTTTATGGAGTAGAGGCATGGCAGACAGAAACTGTGGACCTGAAGAAAAGATCTTGGAATTGCTGAATATAATGAAGGTATATGCTAGAAAGGAGCATTTCATTTTTTTAAGTTATGACCAACTGGGTAAAATAAAAATTACCCTGAATACCAGGAGGTATCCCATAGTGATCTTGAATCTTATTGGTCCACAAGGGGTCCTAAATCATGTTCTGAAAGAAACAAGAAAAATAATGTTGGACATTTAGGTTGCACTCACAGAAACCAGCCCTGGTCCTTAGAAAAGTGTATGGACTTCATAATGCAGTTCATGTTATTACCATGACCAGTACAGTCTCCATTGGCGTGTGAAACTTCTTCTGCCCTAGACAAAGTACCTGGAAAATTTTCTAATATTCTTTTGAAGAGTCAGCTAAGGATCTAAATGGTTTAGGATGTTAATGAGCTGAAGAAGACATAGTGTTCTTCAAGTACTATTTCAATAAGAATAAATTAAATGGAGTTTATTATCTTGTTTTGGAGAATCATTTTCAAACAAGTTTGCTTTTAGCTTGATAATATAATTATTAACCATGCATTTACCTCCACTTTTCTTGTTTAAGAATAGATCAGTTGATCTATCCAAGGGGCTCAGTGGGGCATCAAAATCCCCCACTATTATTGTGCTGGGATTTAATCTGTGTCTTGAGGTCCTGCAAAATTGTGTTTGTATATTTCAGTGCACCTAAGTTTGGTCTATAAACTTTTAGGATTGTGAAGTCTTCCTGGTTATTTGTTCTTTTGATAAGGGTGTAATGGCCCTCTTTGTCTCTTCTGATTGATTTTACTCTGAGGTCTAATATGTCTGATAGTAAAATAGCAACTCCTGCTTGCCTTTTGGTACAATTTTCTTGGAATATTTTTTTCCATCCTTTCACTTTAAGTTGGTGTCTGTCCTTGAGTGTGAGATGGGTTTCTTGGAGACAGCATATAGATGGATTCTGTTTCATAATCCATTCTCCCTGTGTATGTCTTTTGATTGGGGAGTTTAGGCCATTAATATTTAAGGATATTATTGACAGATGTGTGTTGCTTCCTTTCAACTTATCTTTTTCTTTGCATTTTTGGTCCACAAAAATAAACAGAGAGACATTGAAACTGAACAACAGAATACAACAAATGGACCTCACAGACATCTATACAATATTCCACAAAAACACCAGAGAATATACTTTCTACTCAGTGCCCCATGGAATATCCTCCAAAATCAACCATATCCTGGGACACAAATCAACAAATAGAAAGGATTTAATTTATTTCATGCATTCTATCAGAACACAGGGCACTAAAGCTCAATATTAACACCAGAATAAGCCAGATTAGCTTTAAGAATAGATGGAGACTAAACAACACAATACTGAATAATGAATGGATCAGGGAAGAAATAGAGAATGAAATAAAAGTATTCATGGAACTAAACAAAAAAGACAACACAACACAATAAAATCTGTGGGATGTGTTAAAAGCAGTCTTAAGAATGAATTTATAACCCTAAGTGCCCACATTAACAAACAGAAAGGGAACAAATAAATGATCTAACTCTGAGGCTAAAATCACCTTAGAGACAACAACAAATGGACCCTAAACCCAGCAGACAGGAAAAAATAACAAAAATCATAGCAGAAATCAATGAAATAGAAACAAAGAAAACAATACAAAAAATATCAATGAATCCAAAAGCTGGTTCTTTGAAAATATAAACAAGATACAGGGCTGGAGAAATGGCTCAGCAGTTAAGAGGACTGACTGCTCTTTCAGAGGACTGGGGTTCGATTCCCAGGACCCACATGGTGATTAAGAACCGTCTTTAACTCCAGTTCCAGGGGAATTTTGATACAGTCTTCTGACCTCCGCAGCATTGCATGACACAGGTGCTCCAACCTGCATGGAGACAGGACACTCATATGCATAAAATAATAAATTACAAAAAGAAAAGATAAAACAAGATAGACCTCTACTCCAGTTAACCAAAAGAAAGAGCAACTCCAAATTAATGGTATTTGTGATGAAAAAGTAAACATCACAACAGATTAATAAAAAAAATGATCCAGCAATCATATGAGAATACTTCGTAAACTTACAATCTACTAAGTTTGAAAACCTAGGAGAAAAGGACGAATATCTGAAATCCTGGTAATCAATGACTCTTAACAAGGAAGAGATTGACAGTTTAAATAGACCCATAATATATGAGGAAATTGGTGACAAAATAAAAAATCTCCCAACTAAAAAAAGCCCAGGCCCAGATGGTTTCAGAGCAGAATTCTACATAACATTTAAAGAGGTCTTATAACCTTTACTATTCAAACGTTTCAGAAGGATACAGAGGGAAATCTCCCAAATTCCTTCTATGAAGCCAGCATCACTCTAATGCCCAAACCAGGCAAAGACACAAGCAAAAAAGAAAACTATAGACACATCTTATTAATGAACACAGATGAAAAATTCTCAACAAAACGCTTGCAAATCACATACTGACCCACATCAAAAGATCATCCATCATGATCAAGTTGGATACATACCAGAGATGCAGGGATGGTTCAACATATGTAAATCAATGAATATCATAAAGCACATAAATGGACTGAAAGACAAAAATCACACAATCATCTCAATTGATGCAGAAAAAGCACTTGACAAGAGCCAGCATCCCTTCGAATTTAAAGTTCTAGAGGGAATTGGACTGAAGGGAACATTTCTCAATGTAATCAAAGCCATATACAACAAACCCACTACCAGCATGATCCTAAATGGAAAAACAAACAAACAGAAAAATAGAAGCATTCCCCTTAAAGGGATAAACCCAGCAAGGTTGCCACCTATTGCCACTGCTCTTCAACATAGTGCCTGAAACTCTAGCTAGGGTAATAAGGCAAGAAAGGGAAATTAAAGGAGTACTAATTGGAAAAGGGAAAGTCAAACTATTCCCTTTTTGCTGGTGATATGATAGTTTACCTGAAGCATGTTCAAAACTTTACCAGAGGACTCCTAGAAAAAAAATGAGTTTTAATAAAGTGGCAGGATACAAAATTAAGCTAGAAAAATCATTAGCCTTTCTTTACATCAGCAACAAGCAACTGGAGAAGGAAAATAAGGAGATCTTCCAACTCACAATAGCATCAAAAATAAAAATATACAAAATACCTGGGAACAAACCTAACCAAGGACACCAAAGATCTCTGAAAGATATATATTAAAACCCTGAAGAAGGAGATTGTAGATGACCTCTAAAGATGGAAAAACCTCGCATGCTTATGGATTGGAAAATTAATATAGTAAAAATGTCCATTCTATACAAATTAATATACATATTCAATGCAATCCCAATTAAAATCCCCGTATTTCTTTACAGACTTGGGAAAAAAAAATCATTAAATTCGTATGGAAAAACAAAAGAACCCGAATAGCTAAAGCAACCCTGAGAAAAAAATGCATTACTGGGGGGATCACCTTACCAGATTTCAAACTATATTACAGGGCTATGGTCATAAAGACAGCCTGGTACTGACACAAAAACAGACCCATTGACCAGTGGATCAAAACTGAAGATCCAAACTTGAGCTCATACAATTTCAGCCACTTCATATTTGTTAAAGGGTCCAAAAAAGCTCTTTGGATGACAGATAGCATCTTCAGCAAATGGTGCTGGCAAAACTGGATCACCATTTGTAGAAGAACAAAATTAAACCCATACCACTCACCCTGTACAAAAATTAACTCCAAGTGGATCAAAGACCTCAATGTGAAACCCAAAACTCTGAAGGTGATAGAAGAAAATGTTGGCAGCAATCTACAGGACTTAGGAGAAGGAAAAGACTTTCTAAATCAAAAAGCAGCTGTACAGGGAATAAGGTCAACAGCTGACAAGTGGGACCTCATCAAACTCAAAAGCTTCTGTACAGCAAAAGAAACAATCAAGTAAGTGAAGAGAAAACCCACAGAGTGGGAGAAAACATTCACCAGTGATACATCTAATAGAGACTTAACATCCGGAATATATAAAATGCTCAAAAACAAACAAGTAATACAACAAATGACCTACAGAGATTTCACCCATGAGGAAGATTTCACCCATCAGTACAAAGATGGCTGAGAAACAATGTGTTCAACCTCATTAATGATTAAGGAAATCCAAATTAAAACCGCTATAAAATATCATCTCACTCCAATAAGACTGGCTAAGATCAAGAAAACAACAGACACCAAATGCTGGACAGGTTATAGGGAAAGGGGAAAACTCATCCACTGCTGGATGGAATGTAAACTCGTCCAACCAGTGTGGAAGGCAGTGTGGAGAACCCTTAAAAGACAAAAAAAAATGAGCCTACCACCTGACCCAGACTTACCACTCCTGGGTATATACCCACACGACTCATACTACCACAAAGATACATGCACATGTATGTTTATTGCAGCTCTCTTCACAATAGGAAAGAGCTGAAACCAATATAATTACCCCTTAACAGATGAGTGGATAACAAAAACGTGTACATCTACATAATAGAGTTCTATGCAGTGGTAAAGAAAGAAGTCATCATGAACACTGCAAGATGGAATTCAAAGCCATTATGCTAAGTCAAGTAACATAATCCCAGTAAAACAAAAGACAAATGGTATCCCTCATTTGTGGATGCTAGCTGCAAATCGCCAGTTGAAAGGCAAGGTGAGGAACCAGGAATAGTAGCTTACACCTGTGATCAAAGCACTTGAGGGGCTGGTACAGATGTAATGCCATGAATTCAAGTCCAGCATAAGTAGCATTTAGTTGTGTTTGCTGAGTAACATTTATCAACTAGCTTCACACAAAAAAGAAGGCTCTGAGGACAAGTTATTAAATTATACCTAAGGAAATAAGGTGGATATTGTGGTTTGTACCTTAAATGTCCCTGAAATGTTTCAGGGTTGGAGACAGTTGCCAAAGCAGCAATATAATGGGTGGGAATGGTGTTCACATGGTTAGAAGGGTTCTGAACTCATGAATGGCTCATTCCTTTGAATGATTTCTGAGCTCCCTGATCTCTGGAGAGATGTTGGAAGTTTTAGGAGGTGGCCCATCTAAAGGAAGTAGGCCATTGTAAAGCATGCCTTTGAAGGATAGATTTTATTTCCTTTTACCTTCTTTGCTTCCTAGCAATGATGAAGTCAACTACTCTGTTCTACCATGTACTTCCTGTTACGGTATTAGTTCTACTTCTTCTCAGACCCATAGAGAAGAAGCAAATGAGTGTGATGGTTAAATTGTCTTCATGAGTAGTTCTGAAATCAATCAAAACGCAAGCCATCAGAGACAGCTGTGAGTGATTTTCTTTATCTAATTATTAGGAATACTGACCTCACCCTAAGTGTGAATGGTATATTTCAGTGACAATGCTGATAAAAAGGAGATGAGAAAGGGAAAATGTGCTTTGCCTCCTTGCCTTCACTCTTCTTGGCAAGTTGCTGTACTCTCTTGTCACTGCTTCATTCCCAATATTACATCCAGATTCTTCATGCTTCCAACATAAAGATCACAAATGTCTAGGAGTCTTGCAGGCCTTCTATGCTAGGACTTCACAAACATTCAGCCTCATTTATGAGAAATTATTACATTCTCAACCTTTTCAATATGTGAAAACCATTGTTGCCCTACCCGCACAATGTCTCATAACCCAAAATAATAAAATTCTTTTTAATATATATATTCATTCATTTGATACTCTACAAAAGCTTGACTGATACAGTGTTGGCAGACTGTAATCTGTGAAACTGTGAACCAACCTAAACACTCCCTCTTTATAATCTAGCTGAGAAATTTTGTCCAAGCAACAGAAATCTGAGTAAATTGTGACAATGAAAATCAAATGTGTTTTGGAGATTGCATAGTTTTCTTCCCTAAATTCTACTATCATGATTTCTAAGTCTCCTTGAGAACAGACCAGATGCAAGCAGCTGATTTTAGGTAACACAAATTATCACTTGATAGCACATTTTTCTGGTCTGCCCTGTGTTCTCTTTTATCCAACTTTAGAAGCTGAAGTGCTGTGAGATAATCACCATGGGCTTCTGTAAAGAGCTGTGTCCTGTTCTCTGTAGAAAAGATAGAAACTGTGCTGGATACTGTGATATAGGCGTACCACTCACAGCACAGGATCCTGTACACATTTTCCTTCATTCTTTTCCTTATTTTATACAAAAATGTCCCTTTTGATATAAATGTTCTCTCTAGACAGTGACTTGTATGTGTATTTCCAAACCATCTTGAACATACTGTGAAAGTATTTTCTGATTTGAATGAGATGTAGTGTCTTATTTGCTACATTATCTTATTTTAAAATGCTGCTTTCAGTTAGAGATGCATTTTTAAATTATCCGATATATGCAGGAAGTTTTGCCAAGCTGCATTATTTGAAATAAGCTACTGTTTACTTGTATGGATGAGCGAGCATCAATAAATGGTCAGTATCTAATGCTTCCTTCAGAAACCCTGTAGATGAAAAACACCATAGAAAGTACTGTATAAATAAACACCTACAAAGGCAGAACTATTTTATTGAAATAATTGAAAATTTAAATCACATTATTAGATAGAAAGAAATGCTTCCTTGATGGAGAAGTTAGCTCAGATGAAAGTAACAGGAAACAATAGCCAAAACAGAATAATATCCACAGCACAATATCTTTCTTTGCTCCTGTTCAGAAGAAATACTTTATTGAAGTGCATTAAAAGCACCTGTACACATATTTAAGAATATTCTATTATGTGACAGATAGCAAAACCTCCCTGGGAAAATATTTATCATATATCAAAAGGTAGTAGAAAATTCCTAGTGAACAGAGATTTTATAGGTTATTAAAAAGACATTGTAGAAAATTGTCATTAGGTGAAAAAGGCAGAACCTCTTCTGCAAAGACAGGATTATGTTAAAACTACATGTGTCACTGCATTAAAAATTAAATGTCAAATAACAAGTCCTGAAATGGCTGAATGATTTTGAGGCCATTTCTGGCTCTTTGGAAACCCTTCAAGTAAATTAAGTTTATATAACAAATTATAATTGATTATTATTAGGAATATTTCTGTGTAATAGTTTTGAGGAAATGCAACAAGGGCTCACCTCCACTTTGTCTTCCTCCTCTTCCTGCAGAATTAATTTACCATTATGCAGGAGTTGAGGTGCCATTCCCAAGCTTTCACTTTTGTGCATCACAGAGTGGTGACCATGTGGATTATATAGGAGATAAATGATGGTTGCAGCTTAGATCCCTGGGTCACCTGAAAGTATCTATCTTCTGAATATCATTTTAATGCACAGTCACAAAATACCATAGACTGAGGGCTTAAGCAAATGGAATGTATCATCATGTAACTCTCTAGCACGAAAATCCTAGATTAAAATACTGGCAGGTTTGATTTTTTTCATACCTTTCTCCTTGGCTTTAACCTGGCTATCTACCCTCTGTACCCTCATGATTGTTCAACATTATGTGGGTTCATGCCTTAATCTATTCTGTAAATAGGATACTACTCACATGGGATAAGGGCTCATCCGTATAACTTTAAATGGCTAATTAATTCTTAATAGACCTGTCTCCTGATACAGTAGCCTTCTGAGATAATGGCAGTTAGAAAGAGAAGGGATGCATTTTAGGAAAGGGAGAGAGACAATTTGCCCAATAACATACTTCAAGCTCAAAGATGAATTAATACTGTTTTATTTCTTAATTCATATTTTACTGGTCCTTTGAGAGTTACACAATGCATTCCCATCATATTCATTCCTCTTCCCCATCACTATATTCATCCTACTACTTCCTCCTGACTTTGTCTTCTATTATTCTTTTACATTTTCTTCAAATATTTTATTGATTCTTGTGCATTTAATATAATAGAACTTAATCGAATTTAGACCTCCTCTCCCATCTTCATAACCCTTATATGTCCCACTAGATTTCATGCACTCTGCTATATATGTTAAGACCTATCAAGTCAAATATTTGTACCTAGATGTCCCTTGGTGCAAGTTCTTCTACTGGAGGCAAGTCTGCCTATCCAGAGTCACACTCTTAAAGGTAATCTATTCTCCCTCGCCATGCAGTTATTAGTTGCCAATAGTTCTTAGGTGAAGGTTGGGGCTTGTTGCACATTTCCCTCATTCTATGCTAGGTTGTTGTCTGATTGAATCACCATGGTTCATGTTCCTGCTGTCACTACTGTTGCAAGTTATATGAGAAGGTTCCCAGAGCCCTGAAAGCCTCTGTTTTTTGTTGTTGTTGTTGTTGCTGTTGTTGTTGTTGTTGTTGTTTTGTTTTGTTTTTTCGAGACAGGGTCTCCCTGTAGCCCCAGCTGTCCTGGAACTCACTCTGTAGACCAGGCTGGACTTGAACTCACAAAGATCCACTCGCCTCTGCCTCCCAAGTGCTAGGATTAAAGGCGTGCACCACCACGCCTGGCTAAGCCTCTGTTTTTTTATGTTAATGCATCAAGCCTGGCTCTCCCATTCTTTCTGCCTCCTCTTCCACATTAGTCCCTGAGCCTTGGGCGCATGAGGTTTAATATAGGAGTCCTAACCAGGGACATGCACTTGCACCCTCCTGTTCTTTACAACTTAGCCAGTTGTGGCCTTCGTGCATCATATTTTGTTGTCTGAGGAAGCTTTGCTGATGAAAGCTGAAGGATGTATTAGTGTTCTCTCTGCCCCTCTTCTGCTATGTTCCATGAGTATTGTTAGGTTATGGTACACACCCCCAAACGAATAAAGAGACCACAATGTGTTAGGCACTCTGGGATAAGCTTTATTTCAGGGTAGCCAGGGCTAAGCTCAAATGAAAATGGAGCCAGCACTGAGTGGTTTTTGGCTATGACAGGTAAATAAAGTAGTTAAGATCTCAGGGGTGGGGGATGGGTGTTAAGCAACAAGTCTCCAACTTTTCAAACAAAGCAGAAGATTCCTGAGTATTCTCTGGTGGCCTGTTGCTCCATTTAAAAAGGCAGGCTGGGGGCTGGAGAGACGGCCTAGCTGTTAGGAGCGCCGACCTCTCTTACAGAGGACCCGGGTTCGATCCCCAGCACCCACATGGTGGCCGAGAACCGTCTGAAACTCCAATTCCGGGGGAACTCCAGTTCCAGGGGAATCCGAGACCCTCTTCTGATCTCTGTGGCATTGCACGACACGGGTGCACAGACCTGCATGCAGACAGTATATTGATACACATACAGAAATAAATAAAATTAAAAAAAAATTTTTTAAAAAGGCAGGCTGGTAGAGCAGGTTTATTGGCACCACTTGAAATGTCTGCTGCTTGTCTTTCAAATGGATTTTGAGAATTTGAGAAATTCAGATCCTAACAAGTATTAGGCATGGAGGTTCCACTACAGATATGTAACTTAGATGTGGGCATCTCTGACATATAGTCTCTGTGTGTAAGCAGTTGTGGAAATCTGTAATAGCCTCCATCTCTTGCATAAAAGACTTCTTCAGCTGGGCGTGGTAGCGCACGCCTTTAATCCTAGCACTTGGGAGGTAGAGGCAGGCAGATCTTTATGCGTTCAAGGCCAGCCTGGTCTACAAAGTGAGTTCCAGGAAAGCTGGGGCTACAGGGAGTCCCTGTCTCGAAAAGACAAAAAAAAAAAAAAAAAAAAAAAAAAAAAAGATTCTTCAATGAATTATGTACAGTATATTAATCTGTGTATATAAGGATCCATATTTAGCATACATTAATAAATTTCCTTTGTCTGGAGATATGCCAAAAATAGAGTATTCTCCAGGATCTATGAATTCTCCAACAGCAATGTGTATTTGGCAATATTTACCGTGCCACTGAAGAGTTTCCTCCCTCCCACTGAGAAGGACTTAAGTCTAATAAGACAGCTGTTGATTGCCAATAGAGATTGTTTGCTGTGCCAGTAATTGTACTTATTAGTTGTTGTTTTTTTTTTTTTTGTTTTAGATAGAAGGTCTCCCTGTAGCCCCAGCTGTCCTGGAACTCAGTATGTAGAACAGGCTGGCTTCGAACTCACAGAGATTCTGCCTCCTGGTGCTGAGATTACAGGCCTACTCCAACAAGCCCGGCCACTTACTAGGTTTTATAATCTGGTTGGACCATTGATTGAATTTCTCCTTTAGCAGTTTGGACAGTATTCTCTAGAACTATGAGAGATATTCTTTAGGGAGTAGACTTCCAGATCATTTATAGCTCCATTTCTCCAAGACATTTGTCAGAAGTAAGTGCTGTACTCAGGACAGGGGTCTTATCTTCAGGATCTGAGAGGTAATTGAGGGTTGTAGCAAGACAAAATTTGTAGGTAAATAGATGGAACTACAAACTACTTTGTTGTTTACCTACAAATTAAGTAACATACAAAATGAAGTAACACAGACTCAGGAACGCAATCATTATATTTTCTTCCTCCCTTGTTGATCTTAGCAGCAATCCCTTTTATGTGGACATATAGCTTATTATAACAGCAGGAACCAGGAAAATGTAAAGAAAGCATGGAGGTAGAGGGAAATAAAGAGCCTGAGAGAAGGGAATTGTAGAAAACGGTTATTACCAAGGGAGAAATAGGCAAAATGGTGATGCTCAACTGGGTAGAGAGAGTATTAGGTTATAAAGGTGCAGATCCCCAGAAAAAAGGCACATGAGGCTTAAGTCACTCTGGAAACATGATTTACTTCCATGTGGGACTGCCAGAGCGGGCCACCTGTAGGCACGTGGTGGAACAGTTAACAGGAGCAGAAGGCAAAGGCAGGGGCAAGATGGCCACTGGGGCCCACGAATTTATAACCATGGGGCATGGCCTCAGGTACAGGGGAAGAGGTCAGAAGAAGATTGACAGCCTCTGGAGGAAGTGGGCATCTGTGTGTCCCTTGGAATTCTGGGAAGCCCAAACCAAACATTCTAGCCTTTTGATTATAAGGAAATAGGACGCTGTTCTCTCTTCTGTATCTGCTCCAGAGCTGAGAGGGGACGAAGTCTCAGGGGAACAGCTGTCAGGCTGGAGGGTTAGAATCTGGTTTCCCATCTTGGCTGCTCTGGGTGCTCTGCCCCATGGTTTTGGTCCAGATCAATAGTGGCCAGTACTTAGTGGACATTTTCTTTACAACTGAAAAGACAATCTGGTTGAGTCTTATATGAGTACACCAGTGCAGGGACTTCACAATACAAACAGGGGGATACTGGATGCATTAGCAATTGGAGGGTCCCTGTTTAGGGTCTGCAGAGGGAGAGACATGTACCCTGGTTTGAGGAATTGGAAAAATGTTTTAGTACACAGAGCTCTAGAATGAGGGCCAGCTTTAGTATGCAGAACTCTAGAATGAGAGCCAGCATAACCATGAGAATATAAAAGGTGGGATTTTCTGGCATGGCACAGCAAATCTGTCACCTATTTCTGAGATATTTTCTAACATGACACAGAAGATTCCTAAATTGTCACAGTAGGTATCTCATCTGTCTCTCTGGTAATAAATTATTTCATTCTTTCTTCTTTAGATTATAGTTTCCTGTTGGGATAAATGAAATTAGTTTTGGTGTTAATGTCAGTTGAGTTTCTGGTCCTTAGGGGGTCATTCAGACCTTGCACCTGGCTTTCTTCACCAGTTCCATCTATGTGAGGACAAAGTGAGGACTTGCTTGAACAGAGCATCCCTTTGAAGGGTGAGGAGTTTCTCCTCTATATGGACTTTTCTCCCTTGACTGGACACTGGCCAGATGAAGTCTTTTAAGTGAATCTCCAAGACTTCCCTGGCCAGGATGACTGCTGACTCTCTGCCATAAGACATGTACAAAGGTGGCAATGCAGGACCCTAGGAATTAAGTCGACCTTAGAGAGTAAGGTCCAAAATATTCTCCCTTCAAATCCCCCTTGCTAAACCCCCAAGAAGTTTATTTGAATGAATTTGGTAATTTATTATTATACAACACCTAAGTAAAGCTTGAACATTGACTTAAGCACTCTATAAATTCTTAATTGTTGTGGCAAAATATATCTCATGGCAGGAGCCTGGTGGTAGTAGCTGCAGCACAGGATAGGAAAGGATGCTACTTACTGGCTTGTGTTGTTGTCTCATGCTCAGCCTATTGTATACAATATAGAACTATCTGGCCAAAGATGGCATTGCCCACAATGGGCAGAGGCCTGTCCAATGAAGGCAATTATTGAAGTTTCTTAGATCAGGTGTACCAAGTTGACATTAAACCCATGCAATAAGACCTACAATTTGTTCTTTAAGGTCTATAAAGATCATTTAGGTACTCAAGAATGGATTTAAACCATGAAAGGCAAAAAAGAGTTCTAACATAGCCCATGAAACAAACCAAAGGTAATAAAGAGGCTAAAACCAATACTTTCTCAAATGAAGGCCATGTCACTTGTCCCCAGATTTTGAATTATAGCTTTGAGAAGGAAAAGTAAGGGCAGGGGGCTGTTGTAACATACCAACAACAGACAGGAAATACTTAGCACTCACCCAAATTGGTTACATTTGGACTGTCCATGTGGTCACCAGAAGTAAAACCATTTTTTCTTAAAACTAATAAAAGTAACATGTGCAAAATATAACAGATAAAAAAACAGTTTTAGCATGAATGGGTAACTCAATATATATATATA
>VZQC01012857.1:737265-806940 GCA_009823505.1 Rhizomys pruinosus
AAAAAAAAAAAAAAAAAAAAAAAAAAAAAAAAAAAAAAAAAAAAAAAAAGGTGGTCCAAATGATGGTGTATGCTGTCTAGTCTGAACCCAGTAACCGGTCTGACTGCAGGCCTTAACAGCTACCCCAATGGTGGTGGTGGGGGGGCAAAACAGTGATCTGAGTCCACAGCACCAAAATGTTTGGTTACTAAAGGCCATACACCCCCAGATAAAAAGGCACATGAGCCATTAGTCACTCTGGGAACATGATTTTCTTCCATGTGGGACTGCCAGAGCAGGCTACCTGCAGGCACGTGGTGGAACAGGTAACACTACCAGAAGGCAAAGGCAGGGGCAAGATGGTTACTGGGACCCACCCATTTATAGCCATGGGGCAGGGCCTCAGATACAGGGGAAGAGGTCAGAAGACAGACAGCCCCTGGACGAAGTGGGCATCTGTGTGTCCCTTGGAATTCTGGGAACCCCATACCTAACAAAGAGAAGGCATATAAGGAACCATGGGAATAAAGTGGTAGAAAGAACTCAAGGGGGGGGGGGGTGGAATGGGAGACAGTTATTTCCAAGGAGGAAATAAGGGAAATGCGGGTGCTTAAACTGGGAAGGTTGGAGGGATGGTAAACAGGGAGAGGGAGGATATATAAAGCTTGCCTGGTTTCAAAAAGCCAGAGAGATATATATTAATTCAAAAACCCTTGGGAAAACATGCATACAATATCTGAACAGTATATCTGAAGGCTATATAACAAGAAACACTGCACCAGACAAGAGAAACTCCCCACTGATTTGTTGGTCAATATAGTTGAAGAGACTCTCAAAGAGGAATTATTTTGAAGAAAAATCAATTTGTTATGGTAATCCATTTACATTTAATTTTTTCTCTTCCATGACACTATCACAGCTTAGAAGATTATAACAGAACTAATTGGATATGGAAGAATTTTATACATCCACTGCTAATCATCGAGTTGTAATTCCTCTAGTCAATACAAAAAACAAAAGTTATAATAATGAAAACTTGAAATTTAGATATAAAAATGGGTAAATTCCATCAGAATTGAGTGTATAGACAAGGAAAGACACATATATGTTTGAATGTACATAGGCATGCATACATTCCTTATCAGTTAGAGGAACTACACGTGTCCTACTTTCTTTTTTTTTAAAAACATTTTTAATTTTATTTATTTATGAATGTGTATGAATGTACTGTCTGCATGCAAGTTTGCGCACCCGTGTCGTGCAATGCTGCAGAGGTCAGAAGAGGGTGTCAGATTCCCCTGGAACTGGAGTTCTCCTGGAATTGGAGTTTCAGACGGTTCTCAGCTGCCATGTGGGTGCTGGGGATCGAACCCAGGTCCTCTGTAAGAGTGGTCGGTGCTCTTAACCTCTAGGCAATCTCTCCAGCCACACGTGTCCTACTTTCAAACAGTATTTTGTCTATGCTTGAAGATGCAGATACGTTCATATTAGAATTTTCGTCTCAGCCTCACATAGACATTCATATTCAAATCACTTTGGTATTTTATGCTTGAGTTACTTTGGGGATTTTCATTTTAATTTTTATTACCTTACAGAGAATATCATATCAGGAAGATAAGGTTGAGAAAATAGATCACTGAATCAATGAAAATTTCATATCTAAAATAACCCAGTCACAAAATATTCAGGACCTCTGGGACAATCTAAAAACAATGAAACCTACGAATCACTGATATAGGGCTTAAAAAAAAGATCAAAGGCACAGAGTATATTTCTAACAAAAGCAAAGAAGAAAACTCAGAAATCTAAGGAAAGATATACATGTCAAGGCACCATATAATACATAAAAACACAGAGAACAAATAAAAGCCATTGAAAGATGTAAGAAAGATCAAGCCACATGTGAAGACATACTCATTAGAATAGCAGCACATCTTTCTTTTTTTTAATTTTTTTATTTATTTTGTATGTGTATGGATGTACTCTCTGCCTGTAGGTTTGTGTACCCGTGGCATGCAATGCCACGGAGGTCAGAACAGGGTGTCAGATTCCCCTGGAACTGGAGTTAAACACGGTTCTCAGCCGCCATGTGGGTGCTGGGAATCGAACCTGGGTCCTCTGCAAGAGCAGTCAGTACTCTTAACCGCTAGGCTATATCTCCAGCCCCAACAGCATATCTTCCAATAGAGACGATAAAAGCCAGAAGTGGATGGACCCATGTCATACAAATTGTGAAAGTATCGGGGATCTCTCAAGACCACCTGAAGCTCAGGTACTGGGGCATGGGCTAAAGAGCAAGCCCCACCCCACCCCATCAACTGAGATTGCCAAAAGAAGGAGTGTCCAAGTGGATTCTTCAGAACAGAAAAGGAAGAGTGAGTTGGACTTCCTATAGAAGCCCAGAGCTTAGAGAATTCAACACTCCATAAGCAAAGAGTAAAGGAGAAAAACAAATCAATTAAACAAACAACGAAGGCATCTGAAGGAGGCAAGCAAAACAAGCCTTCAACACAGTGAAGAGGCATTTGGGATTAACATTGGAATACAGGCAAAGAGGAAGCCATATGCCAGGGACAAGAAGAAGAGACAACATGGGGAAGGTGCAGGATAATTCTGCACCAAACTCTAGCAACCCTGTGGAAGATTCCTACAGGGGGATCATCCTGGGGATCACCCAGGACACAGATATTAGAAGTACAATCGTGAACATATATAAAGATGTACAAGATTATAAACAGCAAATCAAAGATTTAAGAAAAGAGGATGAAAAACTCAAGAAGGACCTAGAGAGAGAGAGACAAACTCTGTAAAGAAGTGGAAACACTGAAAAGATCCCATGTTGAAAAAGATAAGGAAACCAACTAGTGAATCAAAGAACTATAAGAAGAGATTGAGAAGCTCCAAAAGGAAGTGGAAATACTAAAGAAATCAGAAGATGGAATGAAAAAGGAAATCAAACACTCATCCAATCAAGAGGAAAGGAATGGAAAAAAACCCTCAAAAGCAGAATGGAGGATGCAGAACAAAGAATATCACACCTGGAAGATAACAAGGAACAACTAAATACCTCAAGTAATGATTATGAAAAATTTTAAAATACACAAAAGTGAGACAACCAGGAACTGTGGGACACTATGAAAAGATCAAACCTCCGTATCATAGGAATAGAGGAAGGAGAAGAATCCCAAGAGAATGGTATTGATCAGATCTTCAACAGAATAATAGATGAAAACTTCCCCAAACTAACAAAAGACAAACCAATACAAATACAAGAAGCACATAGAACTCCAAACAGAAAAGATCAGAAAAGAAATTCTCCACGCCACATGATAGTTAAAATGCTAGACACCCAAAACAAAGACAAAATCCTTAAAGCCCCAATAGAAAAACAACAAGCAACCTATAAGTTGAAATCTATCAGAATTACAACTGACTTCTCAGTGCAGACTATGAAAGCAAGAAGAACGTGGAGCAAAACATTCCCAGTGTTAAAGGACTGTAGATGCCAAACCAGGTTACTATACCCAGCAAAAATGTCAATTATAGTTGAAGGAGAGAGAAAAATCTTCCATGACATAAATAAGATTAAAGAATACATGTCCAGGGGCTGGAGAGATGGCCTAGTGGATAAGAGCACTGACCACTCTTACAGAGGAACCGGGTTCGATCCCCAGCACCCACATGGCAGCCGAGAACCATCTGAAACTCCAATTCCAGGAGAACTCCAGTTCCAGGGGAATCCGATACCCTCTTCTGACCTCTGTGGCATTGCACGACATGGGTGCACAGACTTGCATGCAGATAGTACATTCATACACATACAGAAATAAATAAAAAAAATTAATAAAAAAGAATACATGTCCATAAAACCAACCCTTCAGAGAATACTTGAAGCAATTCAAAGGACAGATGAAAGGAGCATCCATCCCCAGGCACCTAGAAAGAGAAACCAATAAAAGCCTAACTGCAGAAGGAGAAACCTAAACAAAACCACAAATGGATAATAAGGCGAAAGGAAGCAACACAAACCTATCAGTCATAACCTTAAATATTAATGGACTAAATTCCCCAATCAAAAGACATAGACTGGGAGATTGGATTAGGAAACAGAACCCATGGATATGCTTTATGCAAGAAACCCATCTTACCTTCAAGGATAGGCACCACGTTAAAGTGAAAGAATGGAGAAAAAAAATATTCCAAGCAAATGGTACCAAAAAGAAAGCAGGTGTTGCTATTTTATTATCAGACAAAATAGACTTCAAAGTAAAAGAAATCAGAAGACACAAAGTAGTCCATTGCATTTTTATCAAGGGAACAATTCACCAAGAAAGTTTCACAATTTTGAATATATTTGCACCAAACTCTGGTGTACCAAACTTTATAAAACAATTCTCCAGGACCACAAGGCACGGATTAACCTCAGTACACTCATAGTAGGGGACTTCAATATCCCACTGAGCCTTTTGGACAGGTCAAGAGGACAAAGAATAAACATCTGAACTGAACGATATGATACACCAAGGACCTCAGAGACATCTAACGAATATTCCACCCTAATACCAGAGAATACACTTTCTACTCAGCACCCCCTGGAACATTCTCCAAAATTGACCACATACTGGGACACAGAAGAAACCTCCAGAAATACAAAAAGATTTAAATAATTTCATACATTTTATCAGACCACAGTGCAATAAAGCTCAATATCAATACCAGGATAAACCCTACTATTTACAAGAACACATGGAGACTAAACAATACACTCTTTAATAATGAATGGGTCAAGGAAGTGATAAAGAAATAAAAGCATTCCTGGAACTGAATGACAATGATAATACAAGACAACAAAACCTATGGGATAACTAAAATGCAGTCTTAGGAGGGAAGTTTATAGCCCTGGGTGCCTACATTAGAAAAACAGAAAGAGCACAAGTGAACGATCTAACACTGAAGCTAAAATCACTTGAGGGGCAACAACAGATGAACCCTAAACACAACATACAGGAAGAAATAACAAAAATAAGAGCAGAAATCAATGAAATAGAAACAAGAAAAACAATACAAAAGAATCAATGAATCCAAAACTTGGTTCTTTGAAAGAATATGCAAGATTGACAGACCTCTAGCCCAGTTAACCAAAAGAAAGAAGGAACAACTCCAAATCAATACAATCCGTGATGAAAAGGGATATACCACAACAGACAATGAAAATATCCAGAAAATCATATGGGAATACTTAAAAAACCTATACTCTAAAAGTTTGAAAACCTAGAAGAAATGGATGAATACCTTAAATCCTGGGAATCACCAAAGTTCAACCAAGAAGAGATCGACAGCTTACACAGACCCATAATATATGAAGAAATTAAAGATATAGTAAGAAACCTTCCAATTAAAAAAAGCCCAGGCCCAGATGGTTTCACGGCAGAATTCTGTAAAACATTTCAAAAAGACTTACAACCATTATTACTGAAATTGTTTAGAAGGATACAGAGGGAATTCTCCCAAATTTCTTCTATGAAGCCAGCATCACTCTATTACCAAAAGCAGGCAAAGATACAAACAAAACAAACAATTATAGACCCATCTCCCCAATGAACACAGATGCCAAAATTCTAAACAGGATACTGGCAAATCGTATACAGACCCACATCAAGAAGATCATCCATAACCACGACCAAGTTGGATTCATACCAGTGATGCAGGGATGGTTCAACATATGAAAATCGATAAATATCATCAAGTATGTAAATGGATTGAATGATAAAAACCACAACAACATGTCAATTGACACAGAAAATGCCTTTGACAAAATCCGGCATCTTTTTATGCTTAAAGTCCTAGAGGGAATTGGATTGGAGGGATCATTCCTCAAGGTAATCAAAGCCATACACAGGAAACCCACAGCCAATATCATGTTAAATGGGGAAACGACAGAAGCCTTCCTTTTAAATCTTGGAACTCAGAAAGGCTTTCCCCTGTCACCACTCCTCTTCAATATATTGCTTGAACCACTTTCTAGAGCAATAAGGCAATAAAAAGAAATTAAAGGAGTACTGATTGGAAAAGAAGTCAAACTATCCCTTTTTGCTGATGACATGATTGTTTATTTAAGGGATACTACAAATTCCACCAGAAACATCCTAGAAACGATTAAGAGTTTCAGTATAGTGGCAGGATACATAATTAACCTAGAAAAATCACTAGCCTTTCTTCACACCAACAACAAGCAACTGAAGAAGGAATTCAAGGAGACCTTCCCACTCAAAATAGCCTCAAAAACAATAAAATATCTAGGAACAAACCTAAACAAAGACACCAAAGAGCTCTACAACAAAAATTTTAAAGCCCTGAATAAAGAAATTTTAGAAGACATCAGAAGATTGAAAAACCTCCCATGTTCAAGTATTGGGAAAATGAATATATTAAAATGTCTTTTCTTCCCAAATTCTTGTATAGATTTTATCCAATCCCAATTAAAAGCCCCAAGAGTATCTTCACAGGCCTGGAAAAAGTCCTTAATTTCATTTGGAAAAAGACAAAAGACCCTGAATAGCCAAAACAACCCTGAGTGAAATGAGCAATACAGGCGGGATCTCTATACCATACTTCAAACTATACTATAAGGCTATAGTCATAGTAACAGCTTGGTACTGGCACAAAAACAGGCCTGTTGACCAATGGAACAAAAGTGAAGATCCAAACTTGAGCACATACATTTTCAACCAACTCATATTTGACAAGGGGAACAAGAAGTCACAATGGAGAAAAAGACAGCATCTTCAGCAAGTGGCATTGGCAAAACTGGATCAACACTTGGAGAAGAATGAAATTAAACCCCTACCTCTTGCCCGACACAAAAGTCAACTCCAGATGGATTAAAGACCTCAACATGAAACCACAAACTCTGAAGGCGATAGAAGAAAAAGTTGGCAGCAGAATACAAGCATAGGCGTAGGAAAAGACTTCCTAAATCAGTCAGCAGCTGTGCAAGAATTAAAGTTGACAATTGACAAATGGGACGTCATTAAACTCAAAAACTTCTGTATATCAAAAGAAACAATTGAGGAAATGAAGAGAAATCCCACAGAAAAACCTTCACCACAGATACATCTGACATAGCATTGATTTCCAGAGTATATAAACTACTCAAAAAACAAAGAAGAAAACAAATGACCCACTCAATAGATGGAGCAAAGAGCTGATCAGATACTTCGAAAGTGAGGAATTAGAGATGGCTGAGAAACATCTTAAGAAGTGTTCAACATCATTAATCATTAAGAGAATGCAAATCAAAATCACTCTAAGATATCATCTTACTCCAATAAGACTGGCTAGGATCAAGAAAACAAATGACACTGTGTTGGTTTGAATGAGTGTCCCCCATAGGCTTTAAGTCTTCAGACATTTGTCTCCAGTTGGTGGCACTGTTCTTGAAGGTCTTAGAAGGTGTGACCATGCTAGAGGAAGTACGTTATTGGGGGCAGGCTTAGTGAGTTTAACAAGCCTTGCGGTCTCCAGTCGTTCTCTCTGCTTCCTGTGCTCATTGCGAGATGTGACCCTTGGCTTGCTGCCCCAGCCCCAGCCACCATGCCTCCTGCCACAATGGACTCTAATTCCCTGGAACCGTCAACCATAAGCTCAAATAAACTCTTCCTTTTATAAGTTCCTTTGGTCATGGTGTTTTATCACAACAACAGAAAAGTGACTAATACAGACACCAAGTGCTGGAGAAGTTGTGAGGAAAGAGAAACACTCATCCACTGATGGTGGGAGTGTAATCTCATAAAGCCACTATGGAAAGCAATGTGGAGAACACTTGGAAGACTTGAAATGAACTTGCCACATAACCCAGCCATAACACTCCTGGGCATGAACCCACAAGACTCATCTTACTGCAGAGATACATGCACAGCCATGTTTATTGCAGCTCTCTTCACAATAGCAAGGGGCTGAAACCAACCCAAGTGCCCCACAACTGATGAGTGTATAGAGAAAATGTGGTACATCTACACAATGGAATTCTATGCAGCAGTAAAGAAAGATGACATCATGAGTTTTGCAGGTAAACGGCTGGAGCTAGAAGATATCATGCTGAGTGAAGTAACACAGTTCCAGAAAAACAAAAGACGAATGGTATCCCTCATCTGTGGATGCTAGCACCAATTACCTAATTGTATATCAAACTGAGTAATGCCAATGTGATCTGAAAACAACTGTGTTCTTTTATTATGAATCCTTTGAAATATTATAAATAAATTTAAAAAATCATGAAAATTACAGATGCTATTTCAAACTGTCTTATATCCAGGAATTCTATCTTACCATGATAAATCAGATTTAAGGAATTTTAGTCCACAAAACCAGGTCTACAGAAAATAATCATTGGAATACTTAAATTCTGTAAACTGGGCATAAATAATAAAAAGTTCCAGAACAGTTAAGTAAAAGAGATCTAAAAAAAAAAACAGTGTCAGAGCATATTATAATAACATGGCAGAAATTAATAAAAATTGGTCAAAAAAACTCTCAGTGTTAATAGTTTTCATTCCAAAATAAATGTCAAAGACTAATATAATAATAGAAAACGGGATTCATATTTGTTTTGCCCCCAAGAAAATACACCTCACAATTACTGAGTCACACCACCTTACATTATAAAGATGGAAAAGATATCCCAAGAAAATAGAATAAGGAACTGACAATTGATAGATAGTCTAATATCTGACAAAATAGATTTCAAAATAAAAGCAGTCAGAAGACATTAGGAAGCTGGTATATAAGTAGAAGTAATCTTTGTTGTCTGGATATAATAGGGTAGATGGATATATTAACCCAAAACACTTATGACAGTATGAGTAAGATTTGTGCAAATCCAAGGCAGACAAGGCCCAGCATGGATGGGGTAGGTGGGCAACAAGCCTCTGCCCTACCTTAGGATCTATATGGCAATTCATAGATGTTCGTTGAGGGAGAGTGTCGTTGTTATTCAATGCCTTTTAGTCACACTTGATCACATTCCACAAGCTGTTCTTCCTTTCTTGGCTCTGCTCCAGGACTTGTCTCCTGCCTGCAGGCCGACAGTCTCTAGGCTTCGCCATTACAAGAATGGGGGAGGGAAAACCACGGGAAATCACCCATGGAAATGAGCACACTCACATGCAGAGAGCAGGGATAGTAACTCAGTTTTCTGTCAGTGAGGTCTATATATTGAAGGCTAATGTGCTCTGGGAAAGGAAGTGGGGGGCATGCAGAAGGGACGTGTGATCCACCTTAGCTCTAATCAGGGGGCTTCAGAGCTCCAGTTTGTGCTACAAGTAACTAGAGGTGTGAGATTTTGCTCAATGCCTCAAGGGAAGGGGCCATCTGGTTCTGGAAATTTGCAGAGATAGGGCGAAGCAAGAATCATTATAATATCCTGAATCTTCCTGCTACAGATAACTCACAGAGGCAATCTGAATGTCCACAGAGATATCATATAACCAGAGATCTCCAGGGACAGGTCTTACATGTTCTTGCTTCAAGTAACACACAAAGTTTCATTCCCACAGGAGAGATATTTTTCCTTATTGGTATGACATATAATAGGTTTACCAGATTCCTTGGCATGGACTCACACCAAAGAACACAGATCATACTTAAGAGGCCTTTTTAACAAAGATGATAAATATTAATAGAGGACATGAGTTTGGTACAGGGGTAGTAAGCTGTAGATATAGAGGAGTGGTTCTGAATATGATAAAAATGCATTGTGTGTGCACATACCCTCCTTCATATACTAATAGTCCAAGGTCTGAAAATACATGTTTGGTCAGCTCTAGAACCTGTGTCAGAATTCCCAATACAAGAGCACAGTTGTCTTTAGATCGTGAAGAATATAATATTAACATTGCTCATTTTGTCTTACACCTAGGTAGTTGATAATAGCATCCACAGATGAGGGATACCATTCATCTTTTTTTTTTTTTTTTTCTGGGACCGTGTTACTTCATTTAGCAAAAAATCTTCTAGTTCCATCCATTTACCTGCAAATTTCATGATGTCATCTTTCTTTACCACTGAATAGTTATCCATTGTGTAGATGTACCACATTTTCTGTATCCACTCAGTTGAGGAGCATCTGGGTTGGTTCCAGCTCTTTGCTATTGTGAAGAGAGCTGCAATAAACATGGCTGTACATGTATCTCTGCTGTAGGAAGAGTCTGATGGATATATACCCAGAAGTGGTATGGCTGGGTCAGGTGATAGGCTTATTTTGAGTCTTTTAAGGGTTCTCCATATCACTTTCCATAGTGGTTGTAGAAGTTTGCATTCCCACCTGCAGTGGATGAGTGTTCCCCTTTCCCCACACCCTCTCTGGCATTTGGTATCATTTGTTCTTCTGATCCTAGCCCACCTTATCTGGGTGAGATGATGTTTTAAAGTGGTTTTAATTTGCATTTCCTTAAATTACTAAAGATGTTACACACTTTTTTTTAAATTTTTTTTTTAATTTTATTTATTTCTGTATGTGTATGAATGTACTGTCTGCATGCAAGTCTGTGCACCCGTGTCATGCAATGCCGCGGAGGTCAGAAGAGGGTCTCGGCTTCCCCTGGAACTGGAGTTCTCCTGGAATTGGAGTTACAGACGGTTCTCGGCCGCCATGTGGGTGCTGGGAATCGAACCCGGGTCCTCTGCAAGAGCGGTCGGCGCTCTTAACCGCTAGGCCATCTCTCCAGCCCCGTTACACACTTTTTAAGATGTTTCTCAGCTATCCCTATTTCCTCGCTTGTGAATTCTTTGCTCAGCTCTTTACTCCATCTTTTGAGTGAGTCATTTGTTTTCTTACTCTGTATTTTTTTAGAGTAATATGGGGTTAAAATAGAAAGATGTGAATCAAGAAATATGCTATGGAAATAACATACAGTTTGCATCCAAAGGATACAATGTTAATATAGGTGCAATGCAATAGGCAGGTGCAAATTAGCCTTTCTGGGTGCTTATCGACAATAGCTGAAGTCCCTACCAATTTGGCTGAGGGGCCTGGGGGACAACTTTGTTCCTTGCCCTCAGAGGTCAACCAAGTCTTAGGTGATTATACATGGGGGCATCTCTTGCAAAGTCCTGAAGAGGTGGGTCACCATTCTTCCTGTTCAGGGAGGTCTTGGAGAGCCACTAAGGGGACTTCAGCCAGTGTCCAGTCTATAAAGAGGAAAGTCTGCTCATCCTTCAGAAAAGGAAGTCTGGTCTGGCAGGACCTGATTTTGTACTCATGTAGATGGAACTGGCGGGTGAGGAGCTGAAAGAAGCAAGATGTTCCCCCCAAAAAAGAAACCCTGAGAGACCCCTGAGGACAAGATCCTCAACTGACCTCAACAAAACAAAACCTTGGTTAATCTGGGCTATCTGTATGGCCTTAAGCATCCAGAAGGAAAATACAATCAGAAATAAATGATCAATAAGACCAGAGAAACTGTAATGCAGGCACAAAACTTGAGATCTTAGGAAAAAGACAAAAAGAAAAAAAATAAATAAAAACAGAGCACCGTTGTTTGGCCTGTCTTCAATTCTTACAGGCAAGCGCATATGCTCTGTGGATGCCTCTGCTTTTGGCACTCCTCAAAGACATGAGATACAGCTTTTTTACTTTTTAGCCTTCCAATGTAGACTGAGGACTGCTGAGATACCCAGCTTATGAACTAAGCAGATAATAGGAATTCGACATCCTCAGAATATGGACTGCCATTGTTGGATTACCTTGGCAGCATTATGGAGGCCAATGCAGGGAGATCAAGACAGGACGCTTGCTTATTGGTCTTCATTTGGGGGCACAATATTTAAAGCAGAAGCAAGTAAAGATTTCCTTCTGCATAAGGGTTTTTGTAGTGTAATGTCTTAATCATAGTCTACCATCAAATATTTTAGGAGTATCTTTAATGTTTAGATAGTATATTAGCAGCACGCAATAATTACATCATAAGGTCTCAAGCAGAGGCAGTCTATTGCAAGGACCTTCTTTGCTGCCAGTTATCATAGGCCGTTTAAAGTTAGAAAACTGAATAGCAACACTGAACACTGTAGAAATGCATTTTATTCTGTAATACTTGAGTTGTTGCAGTTTTAGATTATCCATTTGGTTGTTACAGAAAATCCTTAACTGTAATTGATGCTTGTTGCTGTAATAGTATATTTCTTGTATTTCTACCTCCAGTAATGGGCTTTATGTGCTAGATTTCAATATCCTTGAGCCTGGGCAAGTGCAAGAGCCTTTTTTAAAAGAAACATGGTTTACTTGCACAAAACTGATCATATTTGAGAGATTGTTAATGCCTTTGAAGGTGTGAAACAAATGGTGAGAATTTGAATTGTTCCCTTATTATAGTATTGAAATTAAGTCTACTTAATCTATCAAATCATGGCCATGCCCTGATTTTATATACTTGTATCTATCTATAAACATTGTGATACTTAAAAAATGCATTATGTGAAATTATAAAATCAACAAAATGTTTAAAAATTAATAAATTAAAATGAAGACCTTCCTGGCTAAATAATATTAATAGCCTGAATAAAGTTTCTTTCTGCTGACACATTTATTCACCAAATATTAATTGAATAGTTGGTGTTTGGAAGACACTATGTTATTTTGGTGGGGTTCATAGATAAGTAAGAGATCTCAGTGCCCAGAAAATAGTAGACTATAAGAAAAGATATTATATCAGGAACATGGAGAGATCTGTCAAGACATAATAAACATGTCTAAATAAGGAAGAAATGGGGATGGTGGATTCAAACTGTCAACATCTAAGTACAAATGTTCTACAGCAAATAAAGTTTAGGTATTTGGGAAAACATACTTTCTTCTCTGGATTGACTTTTACATTAAGCTGTGGTGAGTGTCAAGGGCCAGATGCTTAGGGCATTTTAGAGGAAAGAGAAAAGCTTAGAATGAAAATTGATCTGTGCAGTTCTCTGGGGTTTATGGCTAAACTAGAGTGAAATATTCTGCTCCAGGTTGAATCCTGAATGCCCTGGGTACTGTTTTAGCCTAGATGAAATCAGTTCATGCAGTAAGTGTATTCACAAGCCCTGAAAGGATATTCTAGGAAGAAGGATAAGAATTCCTTGGGTTTCTGTTCAAAAAATGATAATGCATTATTGTTTATTGTTTCCCATAGCCTGAGAGAGCAATATAGTCAATTAAAGTAGGTCATCTTGACTATAATTTAGAGAGAAAATATTTTAAGATACAAAACAGCTATATGCTTATATTTTCACCTTTGTAATCCTCTAGAACAGGTAAAAAATATAGATAGATGAAAAGTCAATGGTTGCTTGGTTTAAGGGAAGCAATGAAGGAGTAAACCCATGAAATTCTAAGGAAATTTAAGGTAAACGTACTTGAGCATGGTAGCTCTCTAGGCTCTGTTATGTAAGCTTGGACCTTCAAAATGGTGAGGCTTAGTTCTCTAAAAAGTTCAAGACTCAGCCAGATGTTAGGGTGAGGAATATGAGAAAGGTATAGGGGACCTCGTAGTGTATATAAAGTATCGTTTCAACTCCTGTGACCCTATGATCAAACTTCAGAAACAGGATGTGGTACATGCTGTTTTCCATCATGGAAGAATGAGACCAGTGATACTCTGAGGGAAGCAGTGTCAAATTAAGGGAATAAGAATTCCTGCATATAAATGTGCATCTAAAATAAGACCCTGGCAGAGAGGTAATGGGATCTCCTAGACTTGACACACAGAATGCAGCCCTTGCTCTCAAACCTGTGGGAGGCCAGAAGGGATTTTTGTTCAAGAACACATACTTTTACACACATTCTTTTGTATTTTAGAGATGAAAGTATACTGGCCCGAATACACATGTTACCTTAAAAACAAGAGTGTATGCACAATCTATTCACACTTCGTTCCTGGACATCTCTTAATAGTAGCTGTGGGAGCATAACTTGGGAACTTTGATATGAGAGTTCAGGACACAGAGAAGTATAAGTGTAGGTACTGTGAGGCGTCAGAGTGAATTACAAACTCTGAATGTAAAGGCAGAATATTAGTCATCCAAATTAGAGAGTATGACATAGCTGTCAATTCTGGCAAGCCTAGAACCTGAACACTGCAAGCTGGGCGCTGGGAAACTTTTTCATGACGGGAAAAAAAAAATAGGTTAACTTTGAAGTTCTGTAAAATTTTATGAAAATAAGACCTATGAAAATGTCCTTATTATTACCATTAAGAGCCAGCATTTAAACTGAAGGTACAAAAAAAATAACCTTGGAAGGAAGTCAGTGCTAGGTCTTGATGAATGTTTTAGAAAACTAAGAATAGAAAGAAACTTTCATTCTGAAAATATGTAGCAAGACTCACATCGCAGAGCAAGAGTATTAGGATTTAGGATTGCTACATAAGAATTTTTGGAGAAAACAAATGTTAAGGGAATATCAGGGACAATATGCTCACATATGTAGAAAATTCTAAGGAGTCAGCCATGAATATTCCAAGTGAATATTGTGATTGTTTGAATGAGTCCTAGGCTCAAGCATTTGAACATTTGTTCAGTTGGTGGCACTGTTTAGGGAAAGCCATGCAATCCCTAGAGGATTAGACCATACTTGCTAGAGGAAGCAAATCACTGGGGGCAGACTTTGAGAGTTCATAGCCTTGTCCAATTTCCAGTTTGTCTCTTTCTTCTTCCTGTGTCTGCTTGAGATGTTAGCAGTTAGTTCTCTTCTCTGGATGCCTCCTGCTTTATGCCCTCCACCTTGATAGATTCACCTTTCTGGAAACATAAGTCCAATACAATTTCCATTCTGTAGCTTGTCCTGGTCATGTACAATGAAATGTCAATAAGAAATATGAGAAACACGCAAGCTGGAATAAGGTTGTAGAATGGGCAGGTGTATATGGAGTGAGGAATTTGAAGCCTTCTGGGAAATTAGGAAGATAAAAGTCCATATTTAGCAATGAAGGGGAAATGACAGTATAAGCAGGGGCAGGGAGTTTTTCAGTTTCGGCTCCAGCTCCATCTGAGTTTCACATATTTGAGGCAGTGCTGCAGAGTGCAAATATCAGTAGCCTTATGGGGACATGAGCACACCAAGAACAGAGAGAGGTTGACTGAAGTAGAATGACTTCTGAGTACTGGCTTCAAGATGGGGGGGAGGGCCTGACTGATGAGAAAAGAGCGAGGCAAACGGACAGTTCTGGGTTCTCTCCAGAGAGGTCCCTGAGTTAATCCTAATTCTGTGCTAGTTGAGTAGGGTATTGTGTTGAAAAGTATATATTCTCCAAAATTCTATTCTCTTTCTCTCCAGCAAGCATAAGTAGCTGATGAACTTATAGACAGTACAGAGCATCCAGTAAGACTTTGAAGATAAAAAAATACCCATCTATAAATACAAGTGTCAGATCCACATTCCCAGCACTTTCTTAATTTGACACACCTCTTCCCACATGTCACACACCTACACACACACACACACACACACATACACACTGCATGCAGAAATATTGTGGTCCATGCTCATGCATATATGGTTAATATTATATTTGAATTTATAGATATATTTTGAGTTTTCTGCCTCAGTTCTCTTTGTTTGGATCATCTTTTAAGGACTTACCTATGTCAACTTTTGCGAAAGCATGAAATTTGCCAGCACCAGTACCCAGACACTTCCTCCTGAGAGTTAGACTATCAATTTTAGGCACCTCGCAGTTCAACTAAAGCATTTCATGAACAACAGAGTAACATACTGGAAATTATTTGGGACACAGGTACCAGGAGGTCAAGACATTTTACTGTTTGTTATATCTGAGAGTTGGACAGTGAGGAATCAATAATTTAGTAGTGAGAATTTATTCCAGCTGGTCTTACATAGAAATCCATCTCTGAACCTGAAAAAGGCAAAGAAGTCTGATTAACTGAAAGTTATAAACCCAGCTTTCTGCTTACTGACTTCCCTTTTTTACTGTGTACTCAGTGTGGTGGTACTTAGCAGCCAGATAAGAACTCTAGACACCATAGGAACACTGACACTAGAAATCCTTCCTTCACACATGGGTTTTACCTTGAGGGCATCTATCTTTGTGGAGCTTATTATATCCAATGCACTGAATCCCAATTTTAATGCCTGAATTTCTGTCACTACAAAGAACTTGACTTTGTTATACATCCGTGTAATCTTCCATCCTGAGTGTCCTAAGACTTAGTTTTGTCCCAAGCCACTCCTCTGCAATATTGCATATGCTCTTTTAGTTTCAAACATCAGATGTTTCTGCTTCTCTGATCTAAAAACAGTGTTGTTTAAAATAGTAGGTTTTGTGTTTCTCATTTAACGTTATTTTATATTTTGTTTTAAATCAACATAGTTATGGCAAACTGTGAGGAATTTTGATACAGGATAGAGATTTGTTGGCCAAATATCAGTTAACAATTTTTGAATGTTTAAAGTACCTCTTTGACTAATGCACACTATCAGAATATATTATGCTTCAATTTCAATTTTATACAATACATGCTGACCACATGAAAGTAATGTGACTTTTGCTTGTATTAATATCGATTGCATAATAATAATTCTTACCTTGATTTAAATTTATTTTTTATATAATTTCATATAAAGTCTAGATTTTTATCCAATTCTTACATTCTCTCATGTAAGTATTTATTTTCTTTAGTTTCCCTATATGCATAGGTTTACTCAGGGAGAAACCATGTGCTTCATTTTTATTTTTGTTTATTTGATGATATTTGTTTTCTTTCTTTCTCTTTCTTTCTTTCTTTCTTTCTTTTTTTTTTTTTTTTTTTTTTTTGTCTATTTGAGACAGTGTAGCCTTGTAGTTCTGGCTATCCTGGAACTCGCTATGTAAACCAAGATGGCCTTGAACTCACAGAGCCACCTGTCACTGCCTCCCAAGTGCTAGGATTAAAGGTGGACACCACCATGCCCAGCTGATATTTGCCTTCTTAAATTATTTATTTGCACCATAATTTACCAGAAATATTTAATTATTTCCTATATGTTTGAGAACATTATAAATAACTGGTTTTGTGTTTTCTTTTTTCTTTTTGTTTTTGTCTTTTTGAGACAGGATATCCCTGTAGCCCCAGCTGTCCTGGAACTCACTCTGTAGACCAGGCTGGCCTTGAACTCACAGAGATCCGCCTGCCTCTGCCTCCCAAGTGCTAGGATTAAAGGCGTGCGCCACCAAGCCCAGCCTGGTTTTGTGTTTTCTATTGAAGCCTTAAACATTCATGGATTTGATAACTCTACCTGGGTTTATGGTAGTGTCTGTGATTACAGTTCACACCTAATATAAGCAGTTAGTGTATTCTTATGTGTTGATTTTTATTCAGGAAATTTTAACCACCAATTCACAGCACTATATACATATATAAACAATTTATGCCTGAGTTCAACAGAGATCATAAAGGAAACACAACCTAAGAGGGTTACATTGGTATCACCGATTCAGTGTTTCTCCTGTGAACATTGCGGCTTAGTTTTCACAGGTGGTTAATTTGCATTACCTCCAAAGATTTAAGACTAGAATGTTATTTTTTTTAAGTGAGAATGGTTTCCATTTCATGGCTTCCTGATTTGCCAGATCTGTAAGAAAGAAAACAAACAAACAAACAAACAAACAAAAACCCCACAACAGTACGATAAGCTTAAGCTGCTATTGCTTCCACACTTTCCCTGCCTTGATAGACTGTACTCCCTTAACTGTAAGCCAAGATACTTTGTCTTTTCAGTTGCTAATTCCCAAGTATTTGGTCATGGCAAAGAGAAAAGAAACTAATACAATACTTGATAAAATTTAAGTGTTAAAGAAATAAGTGTCATATTAATTTTATCTGCTTTAATATACTAGTTGCACTTATGTATTTGCTTTTCTATTTCTGTGACAAAACACTATGCTCAAAAGTGATTTGTGGAAGAGTTTATTGTGACTTATGGTCCAAGAGTATGAGTCTGTCCCAGCAGAGACATAGGGTAACAAGTGGCAGGCATGGTGGCCGGAGCCAGAAAGAGAGTGCTCATACATTCAGTCACAAACATGAAGCAGAGAGAAGAAACTAAGAGTAGGGTGAGAAACAATGGACACCCAAACCTGTGTCTAGTGACAAGGTCTCACCTCTTAAAGATTCCACATCTTGCTCAGAGTGTCACCAATGGAGGAACAAGTGTTCAAATACTTGAGCCTATAGTGTTCCTTTCTCATTCAAACTACTGAAATTTAAATTAGAGTGTATCAGACTAATGTAGTGCACTATAAACTTTTCAATGGATGAGTTTGCTTGACTCTATCCTTAGTAATCTTCCATTATCTTATTTTTTCTCATTCTGTGTTATTTTATTCAAAGTATATCATTGACAACTTCAAATATGGTCACAGTTTTGAATAGTTTTACATTGTAGTTTTTATAATTTCCTTGTATTTTGAAGCACTTTTGCTTTTAGGTGTATCCACATTGAGAATTCTTGTGACTTCATGGGAGAGACATGCTTTCACAATAAAGTATTATTTCTTTGCTTAAAATTTTTATAATTTTATGCATGAATATTGTATTTACATCATTTTAAACCTCTCCTCCCCTTACATTTACATTCCCCATGTCATCTTAATATCTTAACCTTTCATTAATTGTAATTCATATATATATTTACATATATATGTATGTATGAACATTCTCCTGAGTCAACTTAGTGGTGCTAGTATGACCACTTTGAATTGGATAACTATCAGGAAACCCATTCCTGTAGAAAATTACTTCTTCTCTCTTAAGCTGGGAGTGGTGGCGCACACCTTTAATCCCAGCACTCGGAAGGCAGATGTGGGCAGATCTTTGTGAGTTCAAGGCCAGCCTGGTCTACAGAATGAGTTCAAGGACAGCTGGTGCTACATGGAGTCCCTGTCTCTAAAAGACCAAAAAGAAAATTGATTCTTCTCTCAGTAGTCATTAATTGTTTCCAAAGAAGAGCTACACACTATTCTTTATATTCATTGTCTTCTTATGAAGTAAATTATTTATATTATGTTAAGTATTATTTCAGTTATATATATATATAGATATAATAAGAGATATATATTCCATGTATTTCAAGAAAAAAAAAACATCATTCAGAGTAATAAGTGCTCTGCATGTCTATACATTATTATGTAAAGCCTAACCAATATTCTTTGAGTTCCTCCCTTTTGCTATTTAGAAGTAATATAGCCCAAAGTGACACATCCCAGGCTAAGCAGTACGACGTTTTACATATTTATTCTTTTTGTTTTATGAGGGGTGTACAACGTTCTGTAAACAAATTTAGCCAAAGATCCCTTCCTTGCCACCACCCGCCAGAGCTCATGCATTCTGCCATTCAGGTCATTCATCTTCTCTAGTCTTTTAAAAGGCTATGCAGAAATTACTGTTTGGGCAAAGGTTTACTGTTTCAGTCAGTTCTTTTTTTTGTTTTTTGTCTGATATTTTTGAGACAGCGTCTTCCTTTAGTCCCAGCTGGCCGGAGCTCTCTCTGAATACCAGGCTGGCCTTGAACCACAGAGATCAGCCTGCCTCTGCCTTTCCCCTCCCAAAAAAAAGGGTGGGCTGGATTAAGGTGTGCGCCACCACGCCACAGCTTCAGTAAGTTTCATTCTAACCTCTTTTTGTTGGTTTTTTGTTCCTCCATGTATGTATGCATACCAATATAGATAAATATATGTATATATATGTATATATATGTGTGTGTGTGTGTGTTTGTGTGTGTGTGTGTATGCAGCTAAGTTTTTATTATAAGCCAATTTCTAATGCTCACATTTGGGAGACGCTGAGGAATGATTGTATATGTAACCCAATAAACAAACTGACACTTCCTTACACTTAAGTATTATACAATTATGAATATATGTATATATCATCAGTCCATTAAAAGGAGATACTGAAATAGCATATTGTTAAGTGAAAGAAACTAACCTGTGTTCTCATTAAATGTGTATTCATCTTTAAGTTTTTCAAGCTTCTGATACTATTTTTCTTTAAATTCCTACAAAATCAGTGTGGATTTATCCTCTTATGGTCACAAATCAATAGGATTAGTATTATAAAAATGCCCATCCTAACAAAAGCCACATAATTCCTATGAAAATTTCAAAACAGTTCTTTATAGAAAAAAACTTTAAAAATATTATAGAAACACAAAACAGACCAAAATAATCCCAAGTAATAAAAACAATAATGTTATCACTGTCCTTGATTTTAAACTATAATACCTTGATATAGTATGAAAGTTAGTATACCAGTGACATGAAAAAAAATGACAAATTTATCAACAGAATCTATTAACAGAATCAAAGACACAGATTTTCACATACTCTCACAGTCCCATGATTTCTGATAAAGACAAGACAATTACACTTTGGAGAAAAGATAGCATCTTCTGTAAATTGTCCTTTTCTAAACCAATAGCTTAATATAGAAGAATGAAACTAAAAGCTTACCTGTATTCCTGCACAAACATTAAGTCCAAATTTACCAAGGAACTCAGCATAAGACCTGATACTCTGACGATGACAGAGGAGAAAGTAATGAATAGGCTTCACCTTATGGTCACAGAAATGGACTTTCTGAATAGGACACTAGTAGCACAGTTATTAAGACCAGCAATTGACAAATGGGACATCACAATCCTGAAAAGCTTCTTTACAAAAAAGAATATCATCATTCATGTGAAGAGAGAGCCTGCAGAATTAAAAAAAAAAANAATTCCTTGGGTTTCTGTTCAAAAAATGATAATGCATTATTATTATTGTTTCCCCTAGCCTGAGAGAGCAATAAGTCAATTAAAGAGGTCATCTTGACTATAATTTAGAGAGAAAATATTTAAGATACAAAACAGCTATATGCTTATATTTTCACCTTTGTAATCCTCTAGAACAGGTAAAAAATATAGATAGATGAAAAGTCAATGGTTGCTTGGTTTAAGGGAAGCAATGAAGGAGTAAACCCATGAAATTCTAAGGAAATTTAAGGTAAACGTACTTGAGCATGGTAGCTCTCTAGGCTCTGTTATGTAAGCTTGGACCTTCAAAATGGTGAGGCTTAGTTCTCTAAAAAGTTCAAGACTCAGCCAGATGTTAGGGTGAGGAATATGAGAAAGGTATAGGGGACCTCGTAGTGTATATAAAGTATCGTTTCAACTCCTGTGACCCTATGATCAAACTTCAGAAACAGGATGTGGTACATGCTGTTTTCCATCATGGAAGAATGAGACCAGTGATACTCTGAGGGAAGCAGTGTCAAATTAAGGGAATAAGAATTCCTGCATATAAATGTGCATCTAAAATAAGACCCTGGCAGAGAGGTAATGGGATCTCCTAGACTTGACACACAGAATGCAGCCCTTGCTCTCAAACCTGTGGGAGGCCAGAAGGGATTTTTGTTCAAGAACACATACTTTTACACACATTCTTTTGTATTTTAGAGATGAAAGTATACTGGCCCGAATACACATGTTACCTTAAAAACAAGAGTGTATGCACAATCTATTCACACTTCGTTCCTGGACATCTCTTAATAGTAGCTGTGGGAGCATAACTTGGGAACTTTGATATGAGAGTTCAGGACACAGAGAAGTATAAGTGTAGGTACTGTGAGGCGTCAGAGTGAATTACAAACTCTGAATGTAAAGGCAGAATATTAGTCATCCAAATTAGAGAGTATGACATAGCTGTCAATTCTGGCAAGCCTAGAACCTGAACACTGCAAGCTGGGCGCTGGGAAACTTTTTCATGACGGGAAAAAAAAAATAGGTTAACTTTGAAGTTCTGTAAAATTTTATGAAAATAAGACCTATGAAAATGTCCTTATTATTACCATTAAGAGCCAGCATTTAAACTGAAGGTACAAAAAAAATAACCTTGGAAGGAATCAGTGCTAGGTCTTGATGAATGTTTTAGAAAACTAAGAATAGAAAGAAACTTTCATTCTGAAAATATGTAGCAAGACTCACATCGCAGAGCAAGAGTATTAGGATTTAGGATTGCTACATAAGAATTTTTGGAGAAAACAAATGTTAAGGGAATATCAGGGACAATATGCTCACATATGTAGAAAATTCTAAGGAGTCAGCCATGAATATTCCAAGTGAATATTGTGATTGTTTGAATGAGTCCTAGGCTCAAGCATTTGAACATTTGTTCAGTTGGTGGCACTGTTTAGGGAAAGCCATGCAATCCCTAGAGGATTAGACCATACTGCCTCTAGAGGAAGCAAATCACTGGGGCAGACTTTTGAGAGTTCATTCATAGCCTTGGTCCAATTTCCAGTTTGTCTCTTTCTTCTTCCTGTGTCTGCTTGAGATGTTAGCAGTTAGTTCTCTTCTCTGGATGCCTCCTGCTTTATGCCCTCCACCTTGATAGATTCACCTTTCTGGAAACATAAGTCCAATACAATTTCCATTCTGTAGCTTGTCCTGGTCATGTACAATGAAATGTCAATAAGAAATATGAGAAACACGCAAGCTGGAATAAGGTTGTAGAATGGGCAGGTGTATATGGAGTGAGGAATTTGAAGCCTTCTGGGAAATTAGGAAGATAAAAGTCCATATTTAGCAATGAAGGGGAAATGACAGTATAAGCAGGGGCAGGGAGTTTTTCAGTTTCGGCTCCAGCTCCATCTGAGTTTCACATATTTGAGGCAGTGCTGCAGAGTGCAAATATCAGTAGCCTTATGGGGACATGAGCACACCAAGAACAGAGAGAGGTTGACTGAAGTAGAATGACTTCTGAGTACTGGCTTCAAGATGGGGGGGAGGGCCTGACTGATGAGAAAAGAGCGAGGCAAACGGACAGTTCTGGGTTCTCTCCAGAGAGGTCCCTGAGTTAATCCTAATTCTGTGCTAGTTGAGTAGGGTATTGTGTTGAAAAAGTATATATTCTCCAAAATTCTATTCTCTTTCTCTCCAGCAAGCATAAAGTAGCTGATGAACTTATAGACAGTACAGAGCATCCAGTAAGACTTTGAAGATAAAAAAATACCCATCTATAAATACAAGTGTCAGATCCACATTCCCAGCACTTTCTTAATTTGACACACCTCTTCCCACATGTCACACACCGTACACACACAACACACACACACACATACACACTGCATGCAGAAATATTGTGGTCCATGCTCATGCATATATGGTTAATATTATATTTGAATTTATAGATATATTTTGAGTTTTCTGCCTCAGTTCTCTTTGTTTGGATCATCTTTTAAGGACTTACCTATGTCAACTTTTGCGAAAGCATGAAATTTGCCAGCACCAGTACCCAGACACTTCCTCCTGAGAGTTAGACTATCAATTTTAGGCACCTCGCAGTTCAACTAAAGCATTTCATGAACAACAGAGTAACATACTGGAAATTATTTGGGACACAGGTACCAGGAGGTCAAGACATTTTACTGTTTGTTATATCTGAGAGTTGGACAGTGAGGAATCAATAATTTAGTAGTGAGAATTTATTCCAGCTGGTCTTACATAGAAATCCATCTCTGAACCTGAAAAAGGCAAAGAAGTCTGATTAACTGAAAGTTATAAACCCAGCTTTCTGCTTACTGACTTCCCTTTTTTACTGTGTACTCAGTGTGGTGGTACTTAGCAGCCAGATAAGAACTCTAGACACCATAGGAACACTGACACTAGAAATCCTTCCTTCACACATGGGTTTTACCTTGAGGGCATCTATCTTTGTGGAGCTTATTATATCCAATGCACTGAATCCCAATTTTAATGCCTGAATTTCTGTCACTACAAAGAACTTGACTTTGTTATACATCCGTGTAATCTTCCATCCTGAGTGTCCTAAGACTTAGTTTTGTCCCAAGCCACTCCTCTGCAATATTGCATATGCTCTTTTAGTTTCAAACATCAGATGTTTCGCTTCTCTGATCTAAAACAGTGTTGTTAAAATAGTAGGTTTTGGTTTCTCATTTAACGTTATTTTATATTTGTTTTAAATCAACATAGTTATGGCAAACTGTGAGGAATTTTGATACAGGATAGAGATTTGTTGGCCAAATATCAGTTAACAATTTTTGAATGTTTAAAGTACCTCTTTGACTAATGCACACTATCAGAATATATTATGCTTCAATTTCAATTTTATACAATACATGCTGACCACATGAAAGTAATGTGACTTTTGCTTGTATTAATATCGATTGCATAATAATAATTCTTACCTTGATTTAAATTTATTTTTTATTAATTTTCATATAAAGTTCTAGATTTTTATCCATCTTACATTCCTCTCATGAAGTATTATTTTCTTTAGTTTCCCTATATGCATAGGTTACTCAGGAGAAACCATGTGCTTCATTTTATTTTGTTTATTTGATGATATTTTTTTTCTTTCTCTTCTCTTTCTTTCTTTTCTTTCTTTTTTTCTTTCTTTTTTTTTTTTTTTTTTGTCTTTTTGAGACAGGTACTCTTGTAGTTCTGTGCCTGGATCTCTGTTGTAACAGCTATGCCTTGAACTACAGAGACACTGCCTGCTCTCAGTGTAGATTAAAGGTGGACACCACCATCCCAGCTGATATTTTGCCTTTCTAAATTATTTATTTGCACCATAATTATCCATAATATGTTAATTATTCTATATTTGAAACATTATAATAATGTTTGTGTTTTCTTTTTTTCTTTTGTGTTTTTTGTCTTTTTGAGACAGGATATCCCTGTAGCCCAGGTCGCTGGAACTCACTCTGTAGACAGGCTGGCCTTGAACTCACAGAGATCCGCCTCTCTGCCCCTCCCAAGTGTCTAGGATTAAAGGCGTGCGCCACCAAGCCAGCCTGGTTTTGTGTTTTTCTATTGAAGCCTTAACATTCAGGTATTGATAACTCTAACTCTACCTGGGTTTATGGTAGTGTCTGTGATTACAGTTCACACCTAATATAAGCAGTTAGTGTATTCTTATGTGTTGATTTTTATCAGAAATTTTAACCACCAATTCACAGCACTATATACATATATAAACAATTTATGCCTGAGTTCAACAGAGATCATAAAGGAAACACAACCTAAGAGGGTTACATTGGTATCACCGATTCAGTGTTTCTCCTGTGAACATTGCGGCTTAGTTTTCACAGGTGGTTAATTTGCATTACACCTCAAAGATTTAAGACTAGAATGTATTTTTTTTTAAAGTGAGAATGGTTTCCATTTCATGGCTTCCTGATTTGCCAGATCTGTAAGAAAGAAAAAACAACAAACAAACAAACAAACAAAAACCCCACAACATTAACGATAAGCTTAAGCTGCTATTGCTTCCAACACTTTCCTCTGCCTTGATAGACTGTACTCCCTTAACTGTAAGCCAAGATACTTTGTCTTTTCAGTTGCTAATTCCCAAGTATTTGGTCATGCAATAAGAAAAGTAAAAAAGCGAGATACAATACTTGATAAAATTTAAGTGTTAAAGAAATAAGTGTCATATTAATTTTATCTGCTTTAATATACTAGTTGCACTTATGTATTTTGCTTTTCTATTTCTTTCTAACAAAACACTATGCTCAAAAGTGATTTGTGGAAGAGTTTATTGTGACTTATGGTCCAAGAGTATGAGTCTGTCCCAGCAGAGACATAGGGTAACAAGTGGCAGGCATGGTGGCCGGAGCCAGAAAGAGAGTGCTCATACATTCAGTCACAAACATGAAGCAGAGAGAAGAAACAAGAGTAGGGTGAGAAACAATGGACACCCAAACCTGTGTCTAGTGACAAGGTCTCACCTCTTAAAGATTCCACATCTTGCTCAGAGTGTCACCAATGGAGGAACAAGTGTTCAAATACTTGAGCCTATAGTGTCCTTTCTGCATTCAAACTACTGAAATTTAAATTAGAGTGTATCAGACTAATGTAGTGCACTATAAACTTTTCAATGGATGAGTTTGCTTGACTCTATCCTTAGTAATCTTCCATTATCTTATTTTTTCTCATTCTGTGTTATTTTATTCAAAGTATATCATTGACAACTTCAAATATGGTCACAGTTTTGAATAGTTTTACATTGTAGTTTTTATAATTTCCTTGTATTTTGAAGCACTTTTGCTTTTAGGTGTATCCACATTGAGAATTCTTGTGACTTCATGGGAGAGACATGCTTTCACAATAAAGTTTATTTCTTTGCTTAAATTTTTATAATTTTTATGCATGAATATTGTATTTACATCATTTAAACCTCTCCTCCCCTTACATTTACATTCCCCATGTCATCTTAATATCTTAACCTTTCATTAATTGTAATTCATATATATATTTACATATATATGTAATGTATGAACATTCTCCTGAGTCAACTTAGTGGTGCTAGTATGACCACTTTGAATTGGATAACTATCAGGAAACCCATTCCTGTAGAAAATTACTTCTTCTCTCTTAAGCTGGGAGTGGTGGCGCACACCTTTAATCCCAGCACTCGGAAGGCAGAATGGGGGCGAATCTTTTGTGAGTTCAAGCCAGCCTGGTCACAGAATGAGTTTCAAGACAGCGGTGCTAAAGGAGACCCTGTCGTCTAAAAGACCAAAAAGAAAATTGATTCTTCTCTCAGTAGTCATTAATTGTTTCCAAAGAAGAGCTACACACTATTCTTTATATTCATTGTCTTCTTATGAAGTAAATTATTTATATTATGTTAAGTATTATTTCAGTTTATATATAATATAGATATATATATATATATATAATAATATATATTCATGTATTTAAGAAAAAAAAAACAAATCATTCAGAGTAATAAGTGCTCTGCATGTCTATACATTATTATGTAAAGCCTAACCAATATTCTTTGAGTTCCTCCCTTTTGCTATTTAGAAGTAATATAGCCCAAAGTGACACATCCCAGGCTAAGCAGTACGACGTTTTACATATTTATTCTTTTTGTTTTATGAGGGGTGTACAACGTTCTGTAAACAAATTGAGCCAAAGATCCCTTCCTTGCCACCACCCTGCCAGAGCTCATGCATTCTGCCATTCAGGTCATTCATCTTCTCAGTCTTTTAAAAGGACTATGCAGAAATTACTGTTTGGGCAAAGGTTTACTGTTTCAGTCAGTTCTTTTTTTTGTTTTTTGTCTGATATTTTTGAGACAGCGTCTTCCTTTAGTCCCAGCTGGCCGGAGCTCTCTCTGAATCCAGGCTGGCCTTGAACCACAGAGATCAGCCTGCCTCTGCCTCCCCCCAAGTGCTGGATTAAAGGTGTGCGCCACCACGCCCAGCTTCAGTGTTCATTATAACAGTCTTTTTTGTTTTTTGTTCCTCCATTTGTATCATACCAATATAATAAATATATTATATATAATAATAAATAATATATAATGTATATATATGGTATATAATATGTGTGGGTGTGTGTGTTGGGTGGAGGTGTGGTATGCAGCTAAGTTTTTATTATAAGCCAATTTCTAATGCTCACATTTGGGAGACGCTGAGGAATGATTGTATATGTAACCCAATAAACAAACTGACACTTCCTTACACTTAATAATTAATACAATTAATGAATATATGTAAGTATAATCAGTCCATTAAAAGGAGATACTGAAATAGCATATTGTTAAGTGAAAGAAACTAACCTGTGTTCTCATTAAATGTGTATTCATCTTTAAGTTTTTCAAGCTTCTGATACTATTTTTCTTTAAATTCCTACAAAATCAGTGTGGATTTATCCTCTTATGGTCACAAATCAATAGGATTAGTATTATAAAAATGCCCATCCTAACAAAAGCCACATAATTCCTATGAAAATTTCAAAACAGTTCTTTATAGAAAAAAACTTTAAAATATTATAGAAACACAAAACAGACCAAAATAATCCCAAGTAATAAAAACAATAATGTTATCACTGTCCTTGATTTTAAACTATAATACCTTGATATAGTATGAAAGTTAGTATAACCAGTGACATGAAAAAAAATGACAATTTATCAACAGAATCTATTAACAGAATCAAAGACACAGATTTTCACATCTCTCACAGTCCCATGATTTCTGATAAAGACAAGACAATACACCTTTGGAGAAAGAATAGCATCTTCTGTAAATTGTCCTTTTCTAAACCAATAGCTTAATATAGAAGAATGAAACTAAAAGCTTACCTGTATTCCTGCACAAACATTAAGTCCAAATTTACCAAGGACTCAGCATAAGACCTGATACTCTGACGATGACGAGGAGAAAGTAATGAATAGGCTTCACCTTATGGTCACAGAAATGGACTCTTCGAATAGGACACTAGTAGCACAGTTATTAAGAGACCAGCAATTGACAAATGGACATCACAATCCTGAAAAGCTTCTTTACAAAAAAGAATATCATCATCATGTGAAGAGAGAGCCTGCAGATTAAAAAAAAAAACTATAAAAAAAAAAACATTAATAGAAAGAATATATAGATATATATATAGAGATATAGATATTTATATATATATGATATATAAAAGAAGTAAGAAAAACAAATATTAAGAAAACAACTCAATTAAAAATTTGAGAATAGTATTAAAAGCAAATTATCAAAAGATGAAATACTTGTGGCTAGGATTTTTATTCGAAGGTTCAAATTCCTTAGCTATAAGGGAAATTTTAATTAATTATATTGTGACATTTATTCTTATCCCCTTCAGAATGGATAAAGTGAAATAAGTGACAACAAAAGAAACTTGCTTAAAAGGGTAACAGCTAATGAATGTACCATGAAAATTTTGTACATATACACAATGGAACTATATTCAACTGTCAAGAAAATTGAAATTTGGCATTATATGGATAAAACTGGAAACAATCAATCTAAGTAAACTAGCTCAGGCAAACAAAGACAAACACAGCATGCTGCCTCTCATATATGGATGCTAAATTTGAAATTTTGGTTATGTGTGTGTGTTTAAAATTGAGTACACACAGAACTCAGTAAACTAGTAAGTGGTAATGGGGTTACTTCAAGTGAATGGAGATAGAAGAATGGTATTATGAAGGAGTAAAGTGGAATAAAAAACAAGAATATCCAGGCGTGGTGGTGCACGCCTTTAATCCCAGCACTCGGGAGGCAGAGGAAGGTGGATCTCTGTGGGTTCAAGGCCAGCCTGGTCTACAGAGTGAGCTCCAGGACATCTGGTACTAAAATGGAGACCTTGTCTCAAAAATACCAAAAAAGAAAGGGTAAAACTAAAAAGAAAAAAAAAATAAAAAACAGGAATAGACTGGATACTTATTTGGTCAACTTTATTGAACATACAATTCCCCCCCCCCCAGCTGGATGGTGGGACCCTTGGGCTGTGTGGGTTTGGGCACAACTGCTTGCAAATCGGATTTACAGGAAGGATGCTTGTACTCATAAATTATTGCCTATTGTTAAAATAAAAAAAAAATAAAGAAGTAATAGAAGAAAAAAAAACAGGGAGTGTCAAGCAGGGTGGGAATGAGAGGACGTGATGGAAGGAGTATAGGAAATGTTGATAATACCACATGGAAACCTACTAGCATATTAAACTTCCTAATATACATATTTAAATATATATGTATATATTTTGTATATGTCTTCAATTTAAATACAGAAATTAAATGGTGTCACTGTATAACATAGACATAATGATTATCAAAAACATCATAGGCTCTCATCAAATATAAATCCCAATGCCAGATATAGGTTACCGTTTTTGAGTTGCTAAGTAGGATTCCATAGACCCTCCACTCCAAGTTTTTACAGGAAATTGCTATTTTTCTTTGCCGTTCTCCAGAAGTTGATAGTAAGACCCTATTCCTGAAGTAATCATATTCTCAAGTCAGAGAAAATGGAGAAATAAGGCTTCATTCCAACTTGCTACCTTTCATAGTGGCAAAAGTTTGAATTTTACAGTGACATAGAGCAAAATATTCAACAATCTTCCACAGTTTGGAATCTTGGCAACTAGTCTTATCACTGGCCTGGCAAAATAAGCTCACTTGTAAAATAACTGCATTACTATTATGAAGTAACCAACCACTCTGTATTTAAATCACACTCCACAAACAAAACTCAGGCCTGGTCCTGTTTAAAAGGGCACAAACCCATGATTGTGTCAGTTATAGGCCACAGGGGAAAAGCTAATAATATTTTTCTGCTAAATGGACATACTATTTAATTATACTGTATATTATTAGCTTTATACCCACAGGTTTGGGCATAATTCATCCTATAGTAGAGAATCTTCTTTCTGCAGTAGGTAGAAATTAATACAGAGACCCATAGCTGATCATTGTGGAGAGAAAAAGAGACTATGGGGTGATTAGTTCTAAATGATACAATATATCACACTCCAGCTAGTAAGGCTCAGAGATTATGGAATTAGAGGGGACCCAAAATTAGGAGTCAGAGGTAGTGAACATTTTAGCAAAACATTCTTGGCTGTATTTGACAGGGCTGTTGCACAGATGAGATCATAGCAGCTAAGACTGTAAGTACAATACATTCAACAAGATCCAGCCAGCCAAAATATTAGCATGAAGAGGTGACGGGATTTTATCCATAGCTGAAAAATTGTTGTCAATTCATTATTACTGGGTAAGGGAGAATCAGTATTCTTCACTAATGTAGCTACGGAATGGATTCCCATGCTACAGTAGGATAGCCTTACACTCATACAGATATAGGCAATAGTATAGAGACTCAGAGGGATTTTATGAAAGAGATAGTACATGGTGTTTGATAAGAAAGGTGCTAGGGGAAATAAGGGAGGGTATATATTAAAACATATAATATTCATGTATGAAGTTCAGGGGAATCAGACACCCTCTTCAGACCTCGTGGCATTGCATGGCATGGGTGCACAAACCTACATGCAGACAGTACATTCATACACATAAAAAATAAAATTAAAAATCAGAAGTCACTTTAATATCCATTATGTGGAATATGAGTATCGAGTATCAGACACTCCTCTAGGACAAATGAAATTTCTAATTACACACTCTTGTCCTTGATGAGAGTGTAATGTATGATAATCGAATCACAGTGTGCCACTATTGCACTAGTAAGACACATATGTGTCAGGCCAGGAGTTATTGTAGAGCACAGACTTCATAGCTGTGTAGAATTGATTATTACTTTTCTCCTCTAGTGGTATAAGTGTAGTAGCATATTGCATTATGAAAGTTAAGTAGTAGTATTGAAGATTCTAGGTCAATATCCACTATGTGTTGCCCTTAGTAATAGGGACTTATCAAGTTCTGGAGGATAACCAAGACCAAATGGTAATAGCCTGTAATGTTTTCAGTTCTGCTCAATAAACTACTGTTACATTACCATTAACTAAAATCCCTTTCTATTCATATGTCCTTAGATTTCATCTAATATTTTCTTATATTCCAGGAGTTCATGTAAGATGCTGTAATATCTTTATTCCTCATGTTTCCATAAGTTCCACTTTATTGTAAGAGAAATTTCTCAGACTTCTCTTTTTTTTTATGAAAATGAGAGATTTCAAAAGTATGTTATTTTGGAAATTTCATGTATTTATTTATTTGCTTTTTGAAGACAGGTCTTCTTATGTAACCCAAGTTGATATTGGAAGTCATACACTTTCCTGCCTCAGTCCTTTTGGGGTGGAGAGTCTGACATTCAACACTATGTCCAGCTATTATAATGACTCTTACTTATGATTTTCCTTATTATTTTTAGTTCATGATTAGACTGGTTTTATTTTTCTTGTGGAGGAAAACTGAAAAGTTAAATTCCCATTCTCACAAAAGTAAGTCAAAGTTAATATTAACTTTGATGTATTATATAACATAATATTTAGTAGTTTCCCCCATACTAGGAGTGTTTTTCTCCCTTTTCAACTTAATTTTTGTAAGGAATTCATATACACATCTACTCCTAAGGATAAGAACATGATATTCCCATATTTTAGGATGGATCATCTACATTACTTATGAGATTTTATACAATTGCATGAATACATAAATTATTACAACAAATATTTAGAATAATTGTTAAAATAAATGAAAATACGTGAATTTACATTATTTATAAGTAAAATAATATATTCTTTAATTCGCTACAACATAGATAATGTATTGGAGGATATTGCCATGCTAATTGAAATAATATAGACATCCAAAGAAAAATGATGGATTATTTCATGCATATATACTAATATGTAAAGACTTTTCTAAAAATTTGAATTCAGGGGCTAGAGAGAAGACTCAGAAGTTAAGAGCATTTGATGAACTTACAGAGGATGCAGGTTTGGTTCCCAAGTACTAAAATCAAGTGGCTCAATCCCTGTAATTTTTAATCCAGAGGGTATGTCAGTTAATTTCACTTTCAAGGCCAACCTGAGCTGCAAAGTGAATATGAGAACAATGTGGGTAATTTAGTGAGACCCAGACTCAAAACAAAAATAAAAAACAAGGGCTATGAAATTAGCTCAGTGAAATAGAGATTGCCTAGCATGTTTGGAACCCAGATCAATTTCAATCACTCCCTTCACACAAGTCTTTGGAGAAAGAGAAATAGTAGTTATTGTTAAGGAGAGAGGATGAAGTGAGGGAATTTAAGTGTAAGAATATGAAATTACATATATCTGGAATAAGAATTTCAGCACGAGGAATATAACTAAGATACTGTATTTTTTACATAATTTTGTTAGGAGAATAGATTTTACATGACCTTGTCTCAAAATAAAGTTAAATATGAAAATGTTAAATGACATGATTATAGTAAACTTTTCACCATCTATATGTATAATAAAATATTATTTTGTATGCCTTATATATACAGTTAAAACAATCTGCCCATTCATGCTGATAAATAGAAAAATTATTGATAAGGGTCTGGAAAGATGGCTCAGTGGTTGAGAGCACTGGTTGCTCTTTCAGAAGACCAGAGTTTGATTCCCAGCACCCACATGGCAGCTAACAACCATATGTAACTCCAGTTCCTGGGGATCCAATGCCTTCTTCTGACCACCACAGGCATTGCATGACCTAAGTACACTGACCTTTGTGCAGATAATACTAAAATACATAAAACTAAAATAATAAACAAGATAATCAAAAGTATATTGATAAAAATACTAAATATTGATAAAATAATACTAAAATACATAAAACTAAAATAATAAACAAAATAAAAGTATATTGTAAAAAATGAGAAATCCAATGTTAAGTATATATATTCATTTTTTAGTATCACAAAATTTTAAATTAAATTAGTTACTAAGCATGTTCTTACTATAATAATTTTATATGATTTTCTTTCTAAATAAAATTTTGATCAAGAATATACATACACATATTCACTTTCTATTTCATGGTAAATGTTCTGTGTTTGACTACTCATTCAAATTGAGTAGAGGTTCAAATAACTCGGTTTACTTTTTATACTTTCATGTTTGCTAAATGTATTATATTAGTCATTAAAATAAATTTTCTGTTGATAATAAAGTCTCCATAAATGATTAGATACTGAACGTGTACAACTGTTTTTCTGCTTCTGTATATGAAGTAGTAGCAAAATATAATTCCCACTGAGATAATTAAATCAAAGAGTGAACTAAAATTATGATTCATATTTATTGTATGAAGAGTAGACAAAGGACCATATAGAAGGGCTGAAAATTATGTGTTCTGGCTAATTGTGCTCAGCTTACTGAATATAGAGTTTACAGGCTTCAGCACAATCAGAAACACAAAGTGGAAACTATCTACTTTCATTAGTAGTAGAAGATACAGAGCAAGAGATCTATGGGAGGTTGAAATGACACAGTATGAGAGGAGGAGTACTGAAGAGAAAATGATAAACAGAGGAGAGGAAATTGGAGAAATTGACTCTAAAAGTGAATACATCTTATTTCTTTGTATAATAAACGTTCCCAAAGAAACAAGGAATGAGGGTATGTTAGAGTAAGAATTTTAGAAAATCATTCACCAAACTCAACCTGAGTTAGGAATAGTCTCTTCTTTCAGGAATTACATCATAATTTAGGAGGCACTGGATAGAGTAATCTGATGAATTGCTTGATTATGTAGTGAGCAAAATTTATCCACAGGAAAAATGCTGCTCAGAACCTGTCTAATGAATATAAAAGCAGAATCCAGAAAAAATGTGTTCTAAGTAGTTTAAAGGTCTCCCAGAACAAATGTTAAACAGTATATAGAAATATAAAAGCATCTACTACAGTTATTACATAGAAATACAAAATAAAATTGTATAAACCATGCAAAAAAGCATAATAAAGAGATGAGCCCATTAAAATTGGTTTAAAATAACAAAAACCAACAGACTATTTATAGGGAGTAAAGATTTTATGTCTCTATTCTGTTTAACAACATAAAGAAAGATTAATTATGTAATTCAGGGTCTGAAAAGTTTGAAATATAATTTGAACTTCTAGAAATGGGCAACATGTCAGAGGAAAAACATATTAGGTAGGATTAGCAGTAAAGTGTGCACTGCCAAGGCCATGGTTAGTAAATATAGTGAATATACAGACTCAAACTTCAGAAAGCTGTTATGGAAAAAATGAGCCAAGCACAAGATATCTGAAGGAAAAATTAAGACAGTTTAACATCTATGCAATGAGAACAATGGAATGATTTACAAACCAATATACTTGTCTCCACTCATCAAAGAAACTCATTTTTTGCAACAAACGGAGAATATTAAAGAGTTTCATGATGATCAAATACAGGAATAAATGTCTGAGAGATACTCAGCCCTATGTGACACTTCTTCAATGGTAACTCTACACCTAAACTTCATGGAACATAGTGGAAAGGGGTAAGTAAAACATCAATATATCACTTAACTCTCACCGGCAAAGCTTCGTCATGAGGCAGAGATTGATTAACACGGAGAGCCACAGGTGGACAAAGTGTAGAGAATAAGAAAGTTCAGGGTGTGTGTTCATATATAGAGCTGTAATATTTAACCTTGCAGCTCAGGGTCCCTTGTGTAAGAGGGCACATAAAGACTTTAAAAGCTTGGGGTAGTACATGTCCAAATGAATCTGTTTTCCAGCCAGGAGGGAATTTACTCATATGAACTTACATCAGTGGGGAAAGCATGCACAAAACCCATGCAAATTCAAACCAAATACAACCTAGCATACTAATGGGTAAATGAGTGAGAAGCCCCTGAGGAACCATTGGCAGCTGATCACTGCTGGGTAGAAAGAGTTGGTCTTCTTTAAGGGAGTGATTCTAGATAAGCTGACCAGACTTTCTAGTTGAAGGATGTCTGGGGACACAAATTTAACTTTACAGTCTGAAAATAAATGACAAAATGCATGAAACCTCACATATGGGAGCTATAGTGGAGTGCAGATAAGAAAGTATCTATCATATATCTATATATTCTATATATAATATAATATATATATATATATAACGGAAATTAAATAACAATTATATCTAGAAAAATTCCACCACATTATTAAACTTATTTTTATGATTTTTTAAAAATTTTCATTCAATATAGTTAGATGAAATTTAGATCCTCTCCACTACTCAAATGTACTACCACTGTTCCCTGCCCAATTTAATATACTCTAATATGTATAGGATAATAAAGTCTGATTTGCTTCCCCAAATGAAAATTTAACTCAAATTATTAATGTGTACATCTAAGCAGCACATGAACTACCAAACACATGGAAATTTTATCAAGGAATATCAAAATCATGTTACTTGAAAAGAGCACTTAAGACAAAATTTGAAAAACATATATAAAGATATATGTTTGTAAAGGATAGATGCTTTTTAGAAAATATGGAGGAGGCAACACTTTTCTAATCAAAATAATGTGAGAGAAAATAAAATAGAGAAACACTACTAAAGAACTGATGAATAAGTCTACAACTCAGAATTTTATTCATGAACATTTTCTGAAAGTCAGAAATAGGTGACTATTTCTCAAATAATTTTATAAGCCCAGGATTATTCTAGTACTAAATCAGAAAAAATATGTTGGAAAGAAGATGACAGATCAAATTTCTTATCAATATAGAAAAGTTATTCATAAAATGTAAGAAATTTAACTAAAAATATGGACATATATTGATATGCATTCTCTTTTGTCTGTGTGTATTTGTATGCATGCATGCTAATATGTGGACACATGTATACAAATGTAGTATTTGCATACATAAGGAGGTTACCAACCACCCTTATGTTGTTATACCTAAGGAGCCTTTCATTCTGTTTTTGAGACAAGCTTTCTCAATAGGACCTGAAACTCATTCTTCCAATGTTGTGATTACAAGTATGTGCTATCATAACTGCGTTTTTTAAAACAATAAGACAGTTTATTAATCTAGCAGCCTTAAAATATGAAAGGTTTCAGGAATTTTTGTCATCATCATGCAGGGGTCATAACATATCTGTTTCATTTTAATTTTACTGTATTTGCTGCCAAGGGGAGCACAAGACCTGCATTTTTTTACAGGGTTCAGAAGATCAATCTAAGACCTTATTCTTGCATTTCATGCATGTTAACAATGAAGCTATCTAGCATGTCCAGTGTTCTCTACATAATAATGCATACTAACAAGGTTAGTTTCACATTTCACTAAGTCAATGAAATTTATTATACTCTACAATATTAATAAACTACATAAAACAGCTAAAAGAACGATTCAGTACATTCAGAAAATGAACTGGACAAAGAAAACAAACATTGCTAATTAAAGGACTTCCTGAGTGAAATTTCTTGAACCTTATATTTTGTACTAACAAATAAGCTTTTTCTCTGTAAGCAAAACAACAGGCATGAATGCTTACTAGCACAATGTGTTATGGAATATTATTTTTAATGGCGGATTAAGAAAAAGAACGAAAGGAAACCATGCAAATTAGATATTATTATAAACAAATACATGTAAACACTAAAACATACAAGATATGTATGTAATATGCTGAGGAAAGAAATAAAATACAAATAGAGAGACACACTACATTTATGGGTTAGATCGTCAATCACAGTATCAATTCTCACCAAGTTTATGAGTTTAAGCTGATAGCATTCAATTTTTACAATTGTTTTTCCATTGACCTACATATATTATTGTAATATTTATGTGGAAAATGCATGCTATAAAATTCTTAGAACAATCCTGATAATGAATAGTAATGTTGGGGCTGGAGAGATGACCTAGCTGTTAAGAGTGCCGACTGCTCTTGCGGAGGACCCGGTTTTGATCCCCAGCACTCACATGGCGGCTGAGAACCATCTCTAAATCCAGTTCAAAGGCACACCCTCTTCTGACCTCCGCAGCATTGCATGACATGGGTGAACAAACCTACATGCAGACAGTAAAAAAAATAAAGAAAGAAAGAATAGTAATGTTTATGGAAACAAAATGTTACTGAGGATTGTTACATAGGTAGAATAATCAACACATTGTGTTTGCTAATGGCTGTAAACTAAGATCTATCTATCTATCTATCATTTATCGATCTATCTATCTATATATATGTATATCATACTATAGAATATGATTATATATATATATATATATATAATACATATATATACACATTCTATTATAGTTGGGCCCTGCTTTGGAATGATATTAAATGTAATTCAATGGAGGAAGAAGTGTCTTTTGATGTAGTAATGCTGAAACAATAGAATAAACATGGGCAAATAGATTGAAGAATAAATTAACGCACAAGTCCATATGCAAAAACATAAAATAATAACATGAATTGAACATTTAGAAAAATGAAATTATTATATGAATATGATATAGGGAGTAAAATATATGTATGACTTAAGTTAGATACTAAATAATAAGCACATATAAAAATATATGCTGCGGTATATCGAGTATCCAAGGAACTAGGGACAGGTCAACAGCAATAGGGGAGAGCTAATCTTAATTATGCTGGAAGTAGATGTTTTACTAAACATACTCCTCATATAATTTACTGTTTATTTCCCATAGCATTAAGGAATCTCTGTAAACTTCTAACCAGAGAAGGCTAATTCTGTCCTTCAAAGGCATCAGAGATCATTGTTGGTGACAGCTCAAAAAGTTTGTAAAAACCAAAGCTGGTGGATGACCAAATGGAATGTGATCTTTTCAAACAGCTGTGCGGAAAATGGTCACATGGGCCATCTCAAGTGGGGAGGAGTTAGACACCTGGACAGCAGGGCCAACAGGGTACCACTGCATGGCCAAAGTAGCAACACAACCCTTCCACCACCTCAAACTGGTGGAGCTGTAAGACCTAGTAGGTGCAGTATTAGCGATTATAGTCTGCACAGCCAAAGTTGAGGCACCAGAATTCCAAAGAAGCAAATAAACAAAACAAAAAAAAAAAAAAAAAAAAAAAAAAAAAAAAAAAAAAAAACATGGGAAAAGCTCATAATAAATCCACACTGTTCCAGTTTTGTCTTCCATTGCTGTAAAAAACACGCTGACTGACACCAACTAGGGGCAGGAAAGGGTTTAATCAGATTAAATCTCCTGGGTCATATTTCACCACTTAGGGAGCCCAAAGCAGGAACCCAGGCAGGAGCCTTGGATGGGCAAGAAGCTGAAGGCACAGGCGAGGAGTGCTGTTCACCTGGCTTGCTCTTCGTAGCTCATTTGCCCATCCTGGCCTTTTAATACTGTCTACTCTCAACAATCAAGGAAATGACTCGCACAGATGTGTCAACAGGCCAATCCAATTGGAAGCCAATTCCCAACTGAGGCTTCCTCTCAACCCAGGTGTGTCAAGTTTACACTTAAAAGCTATCCAGCACATCACACCAAATGCTACCAACCCTACAGAAGATCCGTACACCATGAGATCTTCCCTGGAAGGAAACCAAGAACACAGACTTTTGATGAACAATTGACCCGTATTTAGAGAATAAAGAATATCTAAGAACTACAATCAGAGAAATCAAAAGGAAGAAAAATGAAAAAACATCAAGAGGGAACCATTGACAAAACATTAGAAAGGTACCAAGAGGGTGATAATGAAAAATGTTGGAAAGAACAAAGGGAAAAATGAACAAAACACCAGAAGGAAGTGGAAATGCTGAAAAGATCCCAGGCCAAAACAAAAAAAAAAAAAAAAAAAAAAAAAAAAAAAAAACTTACTAATAAACCAAGGAGCCACAAGATGAGAATGACAAGCTCCAGATGAAGAGGAAATACTAAAGAAATCACAGGATGAAATGAAAAAGGAAATTGAGCATTCATGCAATCAACAAGCAAGGATGGGGAAGAGCCTCAGAAGCAGAATGGAAGAAGCAGAAAAATAATATAAGACCTGCAGTACAACACAGAGCATCTAGCATGCTCAAGTAAAGATTATGAAAAAAAAGCAAGGGTGGAACAACCAGGAAATGTGGGACACTATGAAAAGACCAAACCTCCGCATCATAGGGATAGAGGAAGGAGAAGAAAGAAGAATCCCAAGACAACCCTATTTACCAGATCTTCAACAGGATAATAGAAGAAAATTTCCCCAAACTGAAAAAAGACAAACCCAAACAAATACAAGAAGCACATAGAACACCAAATAGACAGGACCAGAAAAGAAATTCCCCATGCCATAAAATTGCTAAAACACTAGATGCTCAAAACAAAGACAAAATAGTGAAAGCTACAAGAGAAAAACTACAAGTTACATATAACGTGAAACCCATCAGAATTACAGCTGACTTCTCAGTGCAAACTATAAAAGACAGAAGAATTTGGACCAAAGTATTCCCAGTACTAAATGACTTTAGATGCCAACCCAGACTACTATACCCAGCAAAAATGTCATTTACAGTTGAAGAACAAGGAAAAATCTTTCACGAAACAAACAATATGAAAGAATACATGCCTAAGAAACAAACACTTCAGAAAATCCTTGAGGAAATCCAAAGAACAGAGGAAAGGAGCAATTATCCCTAAGCAATTAAAGAGAGAAATCAAGAAAATCACAGCAGAGTAAAAACAAACCTAGACCAAGAATGCAAACAAATAAAGGGGGAAGGAAGCAGCACACTTCTCTCAATAATAACCTTAAATATGAATGGTCTAAACTGCCCAATCTAAAGACATAGACTGGGAGAATGGATTAGGAAACAGAATCCTTCTATATGCTATCTACAAAACACTTATCCCGCCCTCAAGGACAGAAACCCCCTTGAGTGAACTGATGAAAAAAAATATTCAAGCAAATGGTCCCAAGAAACAAGCTGGAGCAGCTATTCTAATATCAGAGAAAATAGATCTCAAAGTAAAATTAATCAGAAGAGACAAAGAGGGCCATTACCTCCTTGTCAAAGGAACAAATAATCAAGAAGACTTCACAATCCTAAATGTTTATGCATCAAACTCTGATGCACCTAACTTTATAAACACTACTCTGTAGGTCATCAAGACACAGATTAATCATAGCACATTAATAGTAGGAGACTTCAACACTCCACTGAGCCCATTAGATCAACAGGACAAAAAATAAACAAAGAGATATCAGAACTGAACAATACAACACACCAAATGGAGCTCACATACATCAGCAGAATATTCCACTGAAACACCAGAGATTATAGTTTCTACTCAGCACCTCATGTAACATTCTCCAAAAACGACTACATACAGGGGCATGAAATAAATCTCAGCAAATACAAAAGAATTGAAAATATTCTGTGCATTCTAACAGACCACAATGCAATAAAGCTCAATATGAACACTAGAATATGCCCTACTAGCTGAAAGAACACATAGAGACTGAAAAACACAACCCTGAATAATGACTAGGTCAGGGAATAAATAAAGAATGAAATAAAAGTATTCATGGACCTGAATGAGAAAGACAATACAACACAAGAAAACCTGTGAGATAGTTTATAAGCAGTCTTGATAAGTAAATTTATAGCCTTAAGTGCTCACATCAATAAAACCAAAAGGGATGTGGCATGGTGGTGCATGCCTTTAGTCCCAGCACTAGGGAGGCAGAGGCATTCAGAGCTGTGTGAGTTCAAGTCCAGCCTGGTCTACATAGTGAGCTCCAGGCCAGCTGGGACTAAAGGGAGACGTTGCCTTGAAAAGAAGAAGAAAAAAAAAAAACAGAAAGGGAACAAATAAATGATATAACACTGCAGCTAAAAACACTTGAGAGACAACAAATGAACCCTTAACACAGCAGACAGTAAGAAATAACAAAAATCAGAGCAGAAATCAATGAAATAGAAACAAACAAAATAGTACATTTAATCAACGAATACAGAAGCTAGTTCTTTGAAAAGATAAACAAAATAGACAGACCTCTAGCACAAAAGAAAGAAAGATCTACTCCAAATCAATAATATTCATGATGAAAAGGGCAGCATCACAAAATACAGAGAAAAGATCCACACAACTCTAAGAGAATACTTCAAAAACCTATACTCCAATAATTTGAAAACCTAAAAGAAATGAATGAATATCTAAAATCCTGGGAACTAACAAAGTTTAACCAAGAAGAGATTGACAGTTTAAACAAAGCCATAATATTTGAAGAAATTGAACATGTAATAAAAAACCTCCCAACTAAAATATGCCGAGGCCTTGATGGTTTCACAGCAGAATTCTATAAAACATTTAAAGAGGTCCTACAACCATTATTGTTCAAACTATTCAGAAGGATACAAATGGAATTCTCCCAAACTCCTTCTGTGAAGCCAGCATCACTTTAGTAGCAAAACCAGGCAAAGACTCAAGCAAAAAAGAAAGCTATAGACCCATCTCATTAATGAACATAGAAGCAAAAATCCTCAAAAAAATGCTTGCAAATCACATACCGATCCATATCAAAATGATGATGCATCATGATCAGAGATGCAGGGATGGCTCAACATATGTAAATCAATAAATATCATAAAACACATAAATGGAATGAAAGACAAAAACCACATGATCATCTCAATTGATGCAGAAAAAGCATTTGACAAGATCTAGCATCCCTTCATGTTTAAAGCTCTAGAGGGTACTGAACTGAAGGGAAAATTGTTAAGTATAATCAAAGCATTGTACAACAAACCCACAGATAACATCACCATAAATGGAGAAAAATTAGAAACATTCCCCTTAAAGGCAGGAAACCAGCAAGGCTGACTCCAAACAGCACTCCTCATAAACACAGTGCTTGAAACACTTGCTAGGGCAATAAGGCAATGAAAAGAAATTAAAGGAGCATTAATTGGAAAAGAGGAAGTCAAACTATCCCTGTTTGCAGATGATATGATAGTTTCCCAAGGGATGCTAAAAACTCCACCAGAAAACTTCTAGAAACAATTAAGAGTTTCAGTAAAGTTGCAAGATACAAAATTAACCCAGAGAAATCAGTAGCCTTTCTTTATACCAACAATAAACAAGTGGAGAAGGAATATAAGAAGACCTTCCCACTCACAATACCCTCAAATTAATAAAATGCCTGGGAACAAACCTAAGCAAAGATAACAAATATCTCTACAACAAAAAATTTAAACCCCTGAAGAAGGAGATTGAAAATGACATCAAAAGATGGAAAGACCTCCAAGGCTCATGGATTTGAAAAAGCAATATAGTAAAAATATCTATTTTTGCCAAATTGATATACAGATTCAATGCAATCCTAGTCAAAATCCCCATGAGCTTCTTTACAGACTTGAAAAATATCCTCAAATTCATATGGAAAAACAAAACACCACAAATAGCTAAAGCAATCCTGAGTGAAAAATGAAATACAGAGGGGATTGCTCCACAAGACTTCAAGCTATATTACAGGGCCATAGTCATAAAGACAGCCTGGTACTGGCACAAAAAGAGACCCATTGACCAATGAAATAAAATTGAAGATCCAAACTTGAGCTCACAGAATTTCAGCCACCTCATATTTGACAAAGAGGCAACGAAACCTCAGTGGAGGAAATATAGCATCTTCATCAAATGGTGCTTGCAAAACTAGACAGGCTGACTAGACTTCAGTGCATGAATTTGCACCAAAATACATCTGGATACAAATGATTGTCCTGATAGGACTTCTTTTCATATATGACAGTATGAATGAGGTCCAGTGGGGAGTGACATGGGGGCGGATGGACTGTGGAGCTTTCTAAAATTAATTAAGAACTATTGTGTGAAATGAAAAAAATATTAAGAAAAAGAAAAGGAATTATAACTTTATCTACCTTTTTTGAATGATTCTTAATATTTTGAAAACTATTGATCATAATTTTATTAAGGAATACTCATCAGTCTGACTATTACACAAAGTGTGATTCTTGTGTAGTAGTTCAAAGATTCTTTGTAGCCCTTTCAAGGATCATTTCATATGATTTGGACTATTTTTAACTTTAGATCTGTTGATGGAAATATTCATAATATATTGTACATAGATTTACCAAACTGCCAAAAAATTCATCAGATTATGTGAACATTAAGTACATTTTAGTTTAATAAAACCTGAAATTTATTTTCTCTGAGCTTCTTGTTTGCCAATTTATCACTGTAACAATCTTGTCAGGTTTTACCTTGGCAAATAATTATTTCTATATCCAGGCTTGTAAGAGGCTTGGCAGGGTATCTTGTCAGCTGGTCTCCATTAATGAAAGTATAAACTGCTTATGATCTGTGCTTATGTATCATCCATGTTTAAATGATAACAACTTATTTGTTCAGTGCTTTTACTACTTGTAGCTCAACTTGCACATGAAGATTTTTTATTTTCCTTTTTGAGAAAATCACTTTTACTTTGTCAAGCATGACAGTCAGAGGGATTGGAGGTAATGCTTAGCAATTAAGAACACTGGGTTTGGCACCATTGTGTCTTTGTGTGGGTTGCTCCTGAAGGACAGGAGCCCGGAACTCGCTCCAATAAGGTAGATTTTAGGGTAGATTGACTCTTGGATTGCTGGAAAAGAGTATAAACTGTAAACCCTAGTAGGGGAGTGGTTTTGTGTGCAGAGCCACCCTTCGCCTTTGCAGCTGGTGCCAGCTGGGTTTGGTTCAGTGCCATTGTGTCTTTGTGCAGGGTGCTCCTGAATCACAGGATCCCGGAACTCGCTCCAGAAAGGTATCTGGGCATGGGCTAATTCAAGCATAGGCAAAAAAAAAAAAAGGAAACCCTCACACCAGGGACATAGTGAAGGGATAACATGGGAAAGGTGCAGCATAACTCCTCACCAAGCTCTACCAACCCTGTAGGAGATAGCTACAGTGGGATCACCCTGGAGGTGACCCAAGAAACAGATCTTAGAAGAATAATTGCAGATCTCTGCAGAGAATTTAAAGAAAATAAAGAAGTCAGAGAACTAAGGAGAGAGAATGAAAAACTCAAAAAGGACATGGGGGGGCTGGAGAGATGGCCTAGTGGTTAAGAGCACCGACTGCTCTTACAGAGGACCGGGGTTTGATCCCCAGCACCCACATGGTGGCCGAGAACCATCTGAAACTCCAATTCCAGGAGAACTCCACTTCCAGGGGAATCCAACACCCTCTTCTGACCTCCACAGCATTGCACGACACGGGTGCACAAACTTGCATGCAGACAGTACATTCATACACATACAGAAATAAATAAAATTAATAAAATATTAAAAAAAAGGACATAGAGGGATACAATGACAAACTTCAGAAAGAACTAAAGGGAGAGAATGACAAAATGCAGAAAGAACTAGAGGGAGAAAAAAAAAACAAACTCCAGAAGGAAGTAGAAACACTGAAAAAGGAATAGAATCATTCAACACCAAGAAGAGAACAAGCTCAAAAAGGAAATGGAAATACTAAAGAAATCACAGGATGAAGTGAAAACGGAAATGGAACACTCATCCAATCAAGAAAGAAGGAAAGGAAAAAGCATCAGAAATAGAATGGAGGAAGCAGAACAAAGAGTATCATACCTGGAAGATAACACAGAACAATTAAAAACTCAAATAAAGATTATGAAAATTTTAAAAATACACAAAAGTTGAGAAACCAGGAAATATGGGACACTATGAAAAGATCAAACCACTGCATCATAAGAATAGAGGAAGGAGAAGAATCTCAAGATAATAGCATTGATCAGATCTTCAAGAGAATAATAGATGAAAATTTCCCCAAACTAAAAATAGACAAACTCATACAAATACAAGAAACACATAGGACTCCAAATAGACAAGATCAGAAAAGAAAATCCCTGCGCCATATCATAGTTAAAATTTTAGATGCCCAAAACAAAGACAAAATTCTGAAAGCTACAAAAGAAAAACAAGGCACATACAAAGGAAAACCCATCAGAATTACAACCGACTTCTTGACAGAAACCATGAAAGCAAGAAGAACATGGAGCAAAGCATTTCCTGTGTTAAAGGACTATGGATGCCAACCCAGAATACCATACTCAGCAAAAATGTGGATTATAGTTTAAGGAGAGAGAAAAATCTTCCATGACATAAAGAAGACGATAGACTACATGGCTGGAAAACCACCTCTTCAGAAAATACTTGAAGCAATTCAAAGGGCAGAAGAGAGGAGCAACTATCCCCAAGCACCTAGGAAAAGAAAGTAATAAAAAGATAACCACAGGAGTAGAACCAAAGACTAAAAATCCAAATGAATAATAAGGTGAAAGGAAACAACATCCATCTTTCAATTATAACCTTAAATATTAATGGACTAAACTCCCCAATCAAAAGACATAGACGGGGAGAACGGATTAGGATCCAAATCCATCTATATGCTGTCTACAAGAAACCCATATCAATTTTAAGGATAAGCACCAACTTAAAGTGAAGGGATGGAAGAAAATATCCCACGCAAATGGTACAAAAATGAAAGCAGGTGTTGCTATTTTAACATCAGACAAAATAGACTTCAAAGTAAAAGAAATCAAAATAGACAAAGAGGGCCATTACATCTTTATTAAAGGAAAAATTGGCGATGAATATCTCACAATCATGAATATATATGCACCAAACTATGGTGCACCAAACTTTATAAAGACAACTCTTCAGGAACTCTAGACACAGATTAACCCCAGTACACTAATAGTAGGGGAATTCAATACCACACTAAGTCCTTTAAACAGATCAACAGGACAAAGGCTAAACAGAGAGGCATCTGAGCTAAATGAAACAATACTGCAAATGGAGCTCACAGACATCTATCGAATATTCCACCCAAACACCAGAGAACACACTTTCTACTCAGCACCCCATGGAACATTCTCCAAACAGACCATATAGTGGGACACAGGAAAAACTCAACAAATACAAAATGATTAAAATAATCTCATGCATTCTATCAGACCACAGTGCAATAAAACTCAATATCAGCACCAGGATAAGCCCTACAACCTACAAGACACATGGAGACTAAAGAACACTCTCCTGAATAATGAATGGGTCAAGGAAGAAATAAATAAAGAAATAAAAACATTCCTGGAACTGAATGACAATGATAATACAACATAACAAAACCTACAGGACACTTTAAAAGAAGTTCTAAGAGGGAAGTTTATAGCCCTGAGTTACCTACATTAAAAAATAAAACAGAAAGATCACAAGTGAATGATCTAACACTACAGCTAAAAATACTGCAGAGACAACAACAAATGAACCTTAAACGCGGCAGACAAGAAGAAATAACAAAAATCAGAGCAGAGATCTATGAAATAGAAACAAAGAAAACCAAACAAAAAACTCATTGGATCCAAAGTTGGTTCTTTGAGAGAATAAACAAGATAGACAGACCTGTGGCCCAGTTAACCAAAAGAAAGAAAGAACAACTCTAAATCAATACAATCTGTGATGAAAGGGGAAATATCACAACAGACAATGAAAAGATCCAGACAATCATACGGGAATACTTCAAAAACCTATACTCTACTAAGTTTGAAAACCTAGAAGAAATGGATGAATATCTGAAATCCTGGGAATCACCAAAGCTCAACCAAGAAGAGATCAACAGCTTAAAGAGACCAATAATATATGAAGAAATTGAAGATGTAATAAGAAGCCTCCCAACCAAGAAAAGCCCAGGCCCAGATGGTTTCACAGCAGAATTCTATAAAATATTTCAAAAAGACTTACAACCATTACTACTCAAGTTGTTTAGAAGGATACAAACAGAGGGAGTTCTCCCAGAATCCTTCTATGAAGCCAGCATCACTCTATTACCAAAACCAGGCAAAGATACAACTAAAAAGGAGAATTATAGACCCATCTCCCTAATGAACACAGATGCCAAAATTCTAAACAGGATACTGGCAAATCGCATACAGACCCACATCAAGAAGATCATCCACAATGACCAAGTTGGATTCATTCCAGAAATGCAGGGATGGTTCAATATACAAAAATCAATAAATATCATCAAACATATAAGTGAACTAAAAGACAGAAACCATAGAATAATCTCAATTGACGCTGAAAAAGCCTTTGACAAAACCCAGCATCCCTTCATGTTTAAAGTCCTAGAGGGAATTGGATTGGAAGGAAAATTCCTCAATGTAATCAAAGCCATATACAGGAAGCCCATAGCCAATATCATCCTAAACAGTGAAATGACAGAAGTATTCCCGTTAAAGGTAGGGAATTGGCAAGGCTACACCCTGTCACCACTCCTTTTCAATATAGTGCTTGAAACACTTGCTAGGGTAATAAGGGAAGAAAATGAAATTAAAGGAGTTCTAATTAGCAAAGAGGAATTCAAGCTATCCCTTTTTGCTGATGATATGATTGTTTACTTAAGGGATGATAGTAACTCTACCAGAAAACTCCTAGAAATTATGAAGAGCTTCAGTAAAGTGGCAGGGTACAAAATAAATCTGGAAAAATCAGTAGCCTTTCTTTACACCATCAACAAGCAACTGAAGAAGGAATACAAGGAGACCTTTCCACTCAAAAAAGTCTCAAAAACAACAAAATACCTAGGAACAAACCTAACCAAAGACACCTAGGATCTCTACAACAAAAATTTTAAACCCCTGAAGAAAGAAATTGAAGAAGACATTAGAAGATGGAAAGACCTCCCATGCTCATGGATTGGGAAAATAGACATAGTAAAAATGTCCATTCTACCCAAACTCTTGTACAGATTTAATGCAATCCCAAATAAAAATCCCCCAAGAGTTTCTTCACAGGCTTGGAAAAAAACAATTCTTAATTTCATTTTGAAAAACAAAAGACCCCGAATAGCAAAAACAACATTGAGTGAAAAGAGCAATAGGAGGGAGATCTCTATACCAGACTTCAAATTATACTACAGGGCTATAGTCATAAAAACAGCCTGGTACTGGTACAAAAACAGATCAGTTGACCAATGGAACAAAACTGAAGAGCCAAACCTGAGCACATACAATTTCAGCCACCTCATATTTGACAAGGGGGCCAAGAAGACACAATGAGGAAAGACAGTATCTTCAGCAAGTGGTGTTGGCAAAACTGGATCACCACCTGTAGAAGAATGAAATTAAACTGCTTGCTCTCGCCCTGTACAAATGTTAATTCCAGATTGATCAAAGACCTCAATGTGAAACCCGAAACTCTGAAGGCAATAGAAGAAAAACTTGGCAGCAGACTACAAGACATAGGCATAGGAAAAGACTTCCTAAATCACACAGCAGCTGCACAAGAAATAAGATCAACAATTGACAAATGGGACCTCATCAAACTCAAAAGCTTCTGTACATCAAAAGAAACAATAAAAGAACTGAAGAGAAAACCCACAGAGTGTGAGGAAACCTTCACTGCAGATACATCTGATAAAGCTTTGATTTCCAGAGTGTACAAACTACTCAAAAAACAAAGAAGAAAGAAAATAAATGAATCACTCAAAAGAAGGAGCAAAGAACTGAATAGAGACTTCACAGAAGAGGAATTAAGAGATGGCTGAGAAAAATCTCAAAAAATGTTCTACATCACTAATAATTAGGGAAATTCAAATTAAAACCACTTTAAGATATCATCTCACTCTGATAATACTGGCTAGGTTCAAGGAAACAAATGATGCAAAGTGCTGGAGAGGATTTGGGGAAAGGGGAACACTCGTCCATTGCTGGTGGGAATGTAAACTTGTACAGCCACTATGGAAAGCAGTGTGGAGAACCCTTGGAAAACTCAAAATGAGCTTTCCATTTGACCCAGTCATAGCACTCCTGGGTATATACCCACAAGACTCATCTTATTGCAGAAATAGATGCACAGCTATATTTATTGCAGCTCTGTTCACAATAGCAAAAAGCTGGAACCAACCCAAGTGTCCATCAACTGATGAGTGGATAGAGAAAATGTGGTACATGTACACAATGGAGTTCTATGCAGCAATGAAGAAAGATAGCATCATGAACTTTGCAGGTAAATGGATGGAACTAGAAGACATCATGTTGAGTGAAGTAACACAGTCCCAGAAAACAAATGACAAATGGTATCCCTCATCTGTGGATGCTAGTGTCAATAACCCAGTTGTTAATACTTCTTGTGGGGAGGGATGCATATTGGAAAGAACAACAGAAAGACTGCATCAAAAACTGACCGAAATGGTGAAACTCGAGGGGTGGGAGGGGTGGGAGAGGGACATGGGTCTATATTCTATTAATATATATTTAATTGATATGAGTTTAACAACTATCCAATTTTGCCCAAACTTAATCTACAAACTACATGGTATTTTAGGACTCAGTAAAAGTAAATATATCTATATTAGACAACATTGTTTTAAAGGTTTTAATAAAAGCGGTAATACATCTAAGTTAAGTGGAAATATAAATTGCTGCCCACATTTGTTCTACTTAAAATCTGTATAACAATAACCTTGGGATTAACATATACAAACATTCTCTATAATTTCTGTGTTATACAGTATCATCTTGTAACATCTTTTTTACCTGTAGGATAATTTAACTTAAGGAATTAAGTTTTCTTCCCAAGTTAACAACATACAGTCACCCAAAACAGCTTGTGTAATTTTAATGAAATTTACACCTTGATTCCTGCCTATAGGTATGTGTACTACAACTGCCCTTTTGAGACTCATCTGTCAAAAAATAAAAACCTAAAATTAAAAAGGGGGGGTTACAATTATGTGTTAAAACTTTTGGTCAAATTTTCAATTTAAATTTTACAACTAACTATGGGAAAATATTTGTAGGTTCCCACAGGTCAAAACATCACCAACTTAATGGCTGAGAAAGAAAAGATACAGCTTTCCATTGTGCAGGATGTACCAAAAATACCAGTAGAGAAGTTGGCCCAGCTAAGCATTAAAAGGAAGAAAAGCCTCAGACTGCTACACACATCAAACATCTCTGTGGATCATATTGGTAACAACTGTTGGTAAGAGTCCTAATGAACCTTACCTACTAGGGGCCGCAAAGTTTTAATATGAGAGACCTTCTTACCTCCTTTTCATAGAACAAAGAAATACATGATGGTAATGAAGTCATTCTCTAACAGTAATTTAGAGTCGCCCTGTTATAGAAGTAGTCTCCTACAAAGCCGGTACAACTGCTTTCTTTAATTGACTAATAGACATAGGAAATATGAAAAGGATTATTCTCTATTCAGAGCCAAATATAATACTAAAATCTCCTTAAGCTGTGCATTTAAGCAAAATATATTAATACAGGAGAGCTCTGATATTGGCAATGGATTATTCTGCCAAGGAGATGTTGGCCAGGGAATCTAAGCACCCCCCCCCCAAAAAAAAAGGTAAAGGCTTCTTGCCTATAAACTGGGATACCTGCAACAAGAGAGGCAGTAAGGCCCTTCTGTGGAAGACATGATGCAAACATGGGAAAGATGTACTGAGAGTACACTTGCAAGTGTATAGTTGGTCTCTGGAATGCCAGAGAGTGTTACCAAAGGCCACTAAACCAATATAGCAAAAATTGCTCTCCTTGAGTCAAGCAAAACTCCTCTGTCAGCATCAGCTACACCTCAACTGCCTGGAAATACTGTGCAGCAGTGGCAGCTACATGTCTGTATATCCCAAATCTAATTGGCTATTAGCTCTCTCCTTGGAGGAATAATTCATGGCTGATGCCACAAGCTTACATCCTCTAGTAGTTAGGAGAAGTATTAAGCCACAGTAAGACCTTGCCATCTTTTACAGAAAAAATATATTTCATGGATTAACATAACATCCAAACATCTGTGTCTATACCAAAGTAATATACCATAATAATTAGTACTGTTTAAATACCTATATACTAATTGCTTGTGCTTCAGTAGTAGGATTGAAAGGTTATTCCTGGACAAACTGTCAACCCATGAAAGGAAACATCCAGAGCTGATCAGAGTCCAAAATGACATTTCCAGAGAAAGTAGACTTTTTTGCTTCTTGTCCACCAGTATACCTTTTTTAAGCCTAGGGAACAATCTGTGGAAGAGGGGGTATGGTAGATTGTAAGCGCTGTGATTGGGGTGAAGGGTGAAACTACAGCAACATAGTCTGGACACTTATTTGATCAACATGATTGAATATATAAGCCCCACCAGCTGGATGGCAGGAGACATGGGCTGTGTGGGTTTGGGCATAGCTGCTTGCAAATTTGTTTGTCATGAAGGATGCTTGTACTCATAACTTATTACTTATTCTTAAAAAAATAAAAAAAAATGGAAAAAAAAGAACACCGACTACTCTTGCAGAGAACCCATGTTTGTTTCCGAGTACAGGCATGGAGGCTAACAACCATCTGAAACTCTGGTTCCAGAGGATTTAATGCCCTCCTCTGTCATACACAGGCACTGCATGATACATGCAGGTAACACACACATACATGAAAAAATAATGAGAGAATATTTTTTTTAAAAGAAATGACAAACAGATCACAGATTGAGAGGCTTGTAACTGAAGTAAACAATGGGATATCTGCTCATGTCTATAGCTACATCAATAGAAATAGATGACTTGTTAGAAATAGCATCTATGGGTCTTTATTTTGCTTTATGACTAATATTGGTGTTAATGTTACAATGAGAGCATCACAACTAAATATCTATTCTTCTACATCTATACATGTAACAAAATCATGTGAAAACAAAATCAGGCCTTTTATTTTGTATACCACTATATATCCTGTGAGTTTATTCAGTTATGTTTGTAGAAAGTGATTTTCTCTTTTTTTTTTTAACAATAAGTGATAGTTTGTGAGTACAAGCATCCTTCATGTAAAACCAATTTGTGAGCAGCTGTGCCCAAACCCACACAGCTCATGGGTCCCACCATCCAGCAGGGGGGTCTTTTATGTTCAATTAAGTTGATCAAATGAGTGTCCAGTCTATATTGTTGTAGTTTCACCATTCACCTCAATCGTAGCCCTTACATTCTACCTTGCCTCCTTTTCTGCAGATTGTTCCCTAGGCTTAGAAAAGGGGCACAGGTGGATGAGATTCAAAACAGTCTACTTTCTCTGGAGCTGTTTTCTTGGTCTCTAGTCAATTCTGGCTGTTTTCTTTCATGGGCTGCCAGCTTGTCCAGGCATAACCTTTCAATCCTACTAATGAAGAACATGCAATTAGATATATAGGTATTTAAACAGTATAATATATAGCCTTTTGGTCCTACCAATGAAGCACTCGCAATTGGATATATAGGTATTTAAACATTACTAATTGTTATGGTAGGTTACTTTGGTATAGACACAGATGTTTGGATGGTATGTTAATCCATGTATTACACAAAACAAAAAAAAAACAGAAAGATGCAGAAAAGTTACGGCAGAATGCATGATCTGGGATGGGTAGGGGTGGGGTGGGGTGAAGGGAAGGGGATATACGTCTGAACTGAATTGGAAAATGATGTATGAAATACACAAAGCATCAATAAAAAATTAATTAATCATTAAAAAAAAGAAAGTGATTTTCTCCTTTCCTATGATTTGTGCTTTTATATGGACAAACTCATTCACAGTTTTGGGCTTTTTTTTCTATGACACAGTGAACCCTTTTCACATATATATGATTTGGAAACATAAAGTTAACTATTTGTTATTTTGTCTGGTTTTATATATGTCCATGTAACCTCCACAAATTGCAATGCCATTAATTTTTGTCTATATGAACTATGAGGTTTCTTTGTGCCCTACAAATCCCAGTACCATTTAATTCAATTACCAGATGTCACAAAACAAACAAATTATGGTGGTGATTCCCTCTATTCCGTTTTATTTGTTCATGGGGTATATCATCTTGACTCAAATCTGGCTTTCCAGAAGACAATTACCAAATATGGATATGGCTTTTTACTTTATTCATCTTGAGAACATTCCCTGTCATAATTATAGCAATAAAATCAATAATTATAACAATAATAAAATCGATGACACTATCTATAGATAAACATTTATAAAGTAAGATTTCACCTGTTTCAATTAAACTATCCCCCTATGGACATGGTTTCCAAATTTATAGTATCTTCATGAGCTTTGTTTCCCCTGCTTTCTAGCTTCCCTTTACATTTATAGAGATATTATTTGTTTCAATTTAGTTATTAGAGAATTTTGTGCTTGAGTATAGCATTTATATCATTTCTACACCTCTTTCTCCTACTTCCAACTTTTCCCATGCCTCTCTAATTCCTGTCAAATTCAAGAACACTTCATCTATAATTATTCATATATTAGGAGAGTTTATGATTTGAACACATAAATCAATGCTTTCTTCAGTTTCCATAGCTATTTTTTTTCTAATTTTGTGATACATTGATGTGTTATTAAAATCTGAACATTTCTCTAACTTACATAAATCACAAACCACCCATTAAATATTATTTTCAGAAGAGAAAAAACTTCATTTTATAAGTATATAAGATAAGGTCTGGAGAGGCAATGTGCTTTACTATATGAAACAACTGCAAGAAAGAATAACATGAAATTCTCAGCATATTTCTTAAATATTTCAAGCCATCTTCTTGCGATGTGCCAAAGAAATTATTTTTAAGTTATTTGATGTAGCAATATGGCTGATTCTTTTTTAATAAAATGCTTTTATTGATGCTTTGTGTACTTCATACAACATTTTTCAGTCCAATTTAGACATATTCTCCCTTTCATGCCCCACAACCCACCCCAGTTCATGCATTCTGCCATACATGACTTGCATCATTTTCGTAGTATTTTTTTTTTCATTGCAGAGGTTTATTGTTTGGGCTAAGTTAACTGTTACGGTCAGTTCTTTGACCCAGTCCTTATGTTGGTTGTTGTTGTTCACTCCCATTTGTATTGCTCCAAAATATGCCTATATAAATGTCACATATATACCAAAATTATGACCTCTGAAAATAAACTGTATGTTAATTCCAAAATATTCATAGAAATTAACATTTTTCACTTCAATCTTATATTGCTCTAAAAATATGAATGCAGACCTTCCACCCATATACCACAATTACAAAGTCTAAAAATAAGTACTAGGTTAATAGCATGTTAAGGGATTCACATTATAACAGCACAGTTGCTTTCAGATAAAAAAGACTATAACATTAATGTTGCTCAGCTTGCCTTTCATCTAGAGATTTGTTGCTAGCATCCACAAATTAGGGATATCATTCATTGTTTGTATGGGACTGTGTGGTTGTTTCAATTTCATGTTTTGTAAACTCTTTGAACTGTAAGCTAAAATGAGTATTTCACTTTAATCTAATTTTCTTCCCAGATAGATGTAGAAATCTTCACGAACAGGCAATATATCTTATATTTTTGAAAGCAGTGATAATAATGTTAATAAGTATAAAAAACAGTAATTACAGTTTTGAGTATATTTCATGTGTCAGTCATTGATGAGCTCAATAGATACCTAATTCAATTTAAGTCATATAACAATTCTAAATGATATGTACTGTTATTGTTGTTTTCATAAATAATACAATGAAAGTGAAAAAAATCAAATAACTGTCCAACTGCATGAAATAGTAATTATCATAGACAATCTTTAACATTTAGCTTTGTATCAGTGACATTCTGAGCTGCTATTTTTTCACTTATGAAATATAATTAATTGCCTGGAATTTGTGACTACTGAGTGGTCAAAATCTGTCTGGTACTTCATGCATGCCTTATTTATATTGTGAAAACTAATATGCTAACTAAGTATCTTGCTTTATTTTAACATTTCATTAACTTTTGGTTTAGTGTGTAATCACAATTTTTAAATAAAACCAGCATGAGACTGCAAATATCTTTCTGTTGAAGCCAACAGCTCTGGGAATTGAGAGAACAGGTTGATCAGAAGAGAACAATGAAGCTTTTAAGCATTTATTATGAACACAGCAAAACATGTGAGAGGATAGCTATGAAATCAGCATGTGTTCATCAAGATGTTGAGTTGCACTATTATTAATTCAGTAGCTTCAAGAACTCTAGATTGCTTAGATTGTCCAAGGAAATTTTATAGAGTTCTGACACTTCCTATGCTTTCATATGTCACCTTGTATACAATTTAAACATTTACCATATTGGTGACTATCTACTCAAGTAAAAGTCAAATATTTGATGTATTTTGTATATATGTATTAGAAAGCCTTAGGATAAAAACTAGTTGAATCAACTAAATTTGTAGTTATTAAATTTTATTGAAATATTATATTTTAAAAACTGCTTAAATATACAGGTGTTATATCAAAGCTGATAAATAAATTGATTATTACTGGGTATTCATGAAATACTAATTTGAGGACCTTGTATATAAAAATACCATATGTGCATGTAATTGAATGAGATCCTTCGTCAAGTTCTGCTTGTTTCATTTATTTTTTTAAGTTTTTATTTTTTTTTATTGATGCTTTGTGTATTTCATACATCATTTTCCAATTCAGTTCAGGCATATATCCCCTTCCCTTCCCCCCACCCCACCCCTACCGATCCCAGATCATGCATTCTGCCGTAAGTTTTCTGAATCTTTCTCTGCTTTTTTTGTTTTGTTTTGTTTCCATTTTTTTAACAATAAGTGATAATTTGTGAGTACAAGCATCCTTCATGTAAAACCAATTTGCAAGCAGTTGTGCCCACACCCACACAGCTCATGGGTCCCACCACTCAGCAGGGGGGGCTTGTATGTTCAATCAAGTTGATCAAATGAGTGTCCAGTCTATATTGTTGTAGTTTCACCATTCACCACAATCGCAGCCCTTACATTCTACCTCGCCCCCTCTTCCGCAGATTGTTCCCTAGGCTTAGAAAAGTGGCACAGGTGGATGAGAAGCAAAACACTCTACTTTCTCTGGAGCTGATGTCTTGGTCTCTAGTCAGTTCTGGCTGTTTTCTTTCATGGGCTGCCAGCTTGTCCAGGCATAACCTTTCGATCCTACTAATGAGGCACATGCAATTAGATATATAGGTATTTAAACAGTATAATATATAACCTTTTGATCCTACTAATAAAGCACATGCAATTAGATATATAGGTATTTAAACAGTACTAATTGTTATGGTAGGTTACTTTGGTATAGACACAGATGTTTGGATGGTATGTTAATTCATGAATTACATTTTCTTCTGTTAAGTATGGCAGGGTCTTCGTGTGGTTTATAACATCTCCTAACCATTAGAGGATGTAAGCTTGTGGCATCAGCCGTGGGTTATTCCTCCAAGGAGTGAGCTAATAGCTAATTAGATTTGGAATATACAGACATATGGCTGCCACTGCTGCACAGTATTTCCAGGCAGATGAGTTGTAGCTGGTGCTGACGGAGGAGTCTTGCTTGACCCAAGGAGACCTATATTTCCTTTATTGGTTTAGTGGCCTTTGGCAACACTCTCTGGCATTCCAGAGACCATCTGTATACTTGCAAGTGCGGTCTCCATACATCTTTCCCATGTTTCTATCAGGTCTTCAACAGCAGGGCCTTATCGCCTCTCTTCCTGCAGATATCCCAGTTTGGAGGCAGTTTCATTTATAACAACAATCCAGGTCCAGGGGAATCCAAGTTGTCTTGTGATTTTCAGAGGTGCTGCAATACACACATGCAGACAGCACACTGATACATATAAAATGAAAAATAATGATAAAGTTTAAAAAAAGGATCAGAATTTATGAAACTAGACTAAGGACGCTGTGTCCTCATCAATCCCTTCTATTGCTTCTCAAGCATATCCCATGCAATTAATACTAACGTTAGGAGACCATAGAATCAAAGGAACTGATTTTAATTCCAGAGACTTACATGTCTCTACATCCATGGAAGACAATTCCCATGTGCTTTCAAAATAATCAGCATCAATCACATATATGAAAAGCTGCAGGGGAATAGGGTAGTATGAGGAAATGCAATGTGATTCACCATTTTATTCCTAAATGCTTGTAATATATGATTTATTTTCATCAAAACAACTAGAGGAAAAATACTTAGTACTCGATTCTCTATATTGGATTTCTGAGAGTTGAGCTAGACATGAGCTCTCCCTTCATTTTCTTTCCAAGAAGAGTCTCACTGTAAGGCGCTGGTTGTTCTGGAACTCACTATGTAGATCAGGCTGGCCTCAAATTCACAGAGATTCACTTGCCTCTCTCTATCATCTGACTGTTGGAATTACAAGTATGTGCTTCCGAGCTAAGTATTCTAACTGGAAATTTATGGTAGAATCTCATCTCTAGATTATCTTTAATATCAGGGCATATGAGGCTGGAGAGAAGGTAAGATGTTAAGAATACTTGCTACTCTTCCAGAAGATCCAGGCTCAGTTCCCAGCACGTAGTATGGGTGCCTTCCAATACCCATTATCTCCAGTTCTAATTCTAGTTCCATAGGATTTGATACCCTCTTCTGTCTTCCACAGGCACCTGCAAACATATGGCATAATATACAAAAACAAATACATGCAAAGACACAGACTCAAAGACACACAGATGATAAAATAATTAAATAATCTTTGTAATACCAGTGGGGTAGCATCAAGAAATTCTGATACTCTAGAATCCTCCAGTTGAATAGAATCAGAGGCAATTTTTAAAGTTCCACTATATTATTCTGCTGCAGAGATTACAATTACAATGTGGTGCTCTAATAAAATAGTTTCAAAATTTAAGAAATGCTTATCTAGCATCCCTATGCTCTATTAATAGTCTTGTGTTGTTTGAAAGCATGCATTCTCTTTAGGCCAATAATAGTTCAATTTTGATCGTATTAAATTATGTTTTCTAAGCCAGTCATATTTCTGAAATAATAAATTATATGACTCTTACACAAATTTGATTACAAATAATGCTTATAAAAATTCAGCATCTTGTGGCCGGGCGTGGTGGCGCACGCCTTTAATCCTAGCACTTGGGAGGCAGAGGCAGGCGGATCTTTGTGAGTTCAAGGCCAGCCTGGTCTACAGAGTAAGTTCCAGGACAGCTGGTACTACAGGGAGACCCTGTCTCGAAAAGACAAAAAAAAAAAAAAAATTCAGCATCTTAGACCAGAGGGAAACACATGCATTGTGAAAGTTTTATAACTTTTTCACAAATTGAGGTCATAAAACTTTTGTAAACCTGTCATAAATGGAATTTCCTGTCAGAAAATCAATCATAATATAATCAATCCAATAAGAATTTTATTTTGTTCATGAAATGCAAACATTCCTACCTGGGAGAGGATTGATTTTTCTAGTTATTTAGTTAGAAATTATATGTTTTATGGATTTTGAATGGATACTATTTACTGATATTTAAGTCTACCTTTCTTTATTTATATAGACTCCCCTGCTCCCCTGTCTTTCATCAGGAAATGCTCTCTATAGGTTCAAAATCATTTCATATACTGGATTTAGAGGAAATAGTTCACTCTCTTACATTTATAACACCCATAGTGCACAGCATTTTGTATATATTTAATATATACATATTGGCAGATAAATATTTTCCCTGAAATGTTATAGCAGCCATAGCAAATATCAGAATTTAATGTCTGTGGTGTTGGAAGAATATTTTCAATTTATGTTTCATATTAAAAGTCTCTTCTTTCTTAACAAAATTCCTTTATATCCTCCATATTAATCGATTCCTGTTAGTTGTTTATGCCACTTATATAATATCTTCCTTTATGTTATTAATGTTGTGGAAGAAAAGAATCATTTGTAGGAAGCTTCCTTAAAATTTAGTGACAGTACAAGATTAGATATAAGATCAGTTATGATAAAATTACTTATCAACTGAAAGTAAACTATTAGACTAATTGAATAAGAATCTATCCACAGTTAATTTTTAAAGGAATTACTTGGTTATCATTTATCCTGGTATCAGGAAAATTATTACCATGAGCACAAGTTTTCAGAAACTACAGAAAAGAAAACTTATTCAGAACTAGAACAATTTATTGCACAAAATGCATTTAGTAATTTCCTTCTTTCTTTGTTCTGCACGCCTTTAAAAGTACTGGGTAATTGGTGTTATTTTCTTGAACACCACTAAACCTATTCATTAGATATGGTTGCTCACAGGAAGCCAGGAAGATGGCTAGGCTTAATAGTGTGATTTGGTAAAGGTTGCACATTTATGTGGTTTATGAACTGAAGTAAATTTGCATTAAAATTGACAAAGAACAGTAAAATGGGTTAATTCTGAACACTTCAAAGACAAGAATAAAATACTATAACTTAATTATTACTCAGTCTTAAAGGTGCTTGATTATTACTTATATTTCAGAGCCATGATTTCATCTGTGTTCTTCTGTATAATTTGAAATATGTTGCTTCAGAAATGGAATTCTAAAATAATTTATGTTTGGTTCAGTGCATTCCTTTTTCTGGCTAAAAAGTAGAAGAAATAAAACAATTGACCATGGTCATATCTGATTCACAGTATCATTTCTATCCCTTTGTCTTCCTTACAAAAAATTTCACTCCTGGGTTCTGGACTCCAATTTTGTTGTCTTCTGAGATCCAAGATTTGCTCATTGTTGCTGTATATATATATATCTCATCCATGTTTTGTTAAATATGTGATAGATTATATTTTTTGTTGTCTTATGTAACTGTAATGTACTGCGTGCTGCATAAGATAATTATCTGAGACATGTAAAATAAGAGTTTAATATTATGGGTATCAAGTCAGGAAGCTTGGTGTTAAAGACTAGATAATTTTTCTTAGACCACATAAGTCGTCTATATATCCATTTGTTCATGTGTGAAATACTTATAACAATAATACATATTTCACAGAATTGGAATCAAGATTCAATAAACTAAATAAATGAAAAATACTTTCAACTTCTCCTATAACACTGTACTTTTAAGTGCATTAGGTGTGGTACTAGGGATTGGCAAGCACGTTACCTCTAACCTACATCTCTAGCACAATACATAATTTTTACAATAATAATACAGACATATATTGTTTGATATTTTATTCCTTAGCACGTTCTTTCAGATACTAAAAATCAAAAGAAAGTCTTTTCCAAATTTGTCTCATAAGTAGCCTTAAAAGTTGTTTAAGATTATCACTCTTTTCTGTTATAACCATAACATAAGATGTCTTTGCCTTCTTTAAAAAAGAAACTCTGGATAGGCTAACTGGAGCTCATGGGAAGAGCTGGCACTGAGGAGTAAGTGGGGAGAGTAATTTGGCACAATAGAATCTAGCAGGAATGACGGAAGTTGGGATCTCTGGGGATGAGGGGCACAAGGTAGGTTGCCAAGGGACAAGTGGGTATAAAGGAGATTAAGACTGACTGAGAAATTATGCATGAAATATATGGAAATGCAATAAAAGTAAGTAAATAAAATGTCATAGTGTGTGATATAAAATAAAATATAAATCCATGAAATGTGCTGAAATGTGTGTATGTGATTGAAATAAATGTGAGTGTACTACTTAATTTTAGGTAGATTTTGTACAATACACACATTTTTTTCTCACCTGATCAATCTGAGCAAAGAAAGAAAATCAAATGAGAAATGCTATCCTTCATTTCTGGATGCTAGCACCAAATAATTAGTTGAAAGGCATGCTGAGCAATGTTAATGTTATATTCATTTTTATTTGAAAACAACTGTGCTCTTATAATGTGAATCCCTTAATGGGCTGTAGAATTAACTTACCACTTATTTTCAGACTTTGTAATTGTGGTACATGGGTGGAGGGTATGTTTTCATATTTTATAGTAGTATATAATTAAAGGAAAATGTGAACTCCTAAACATATTTTGGAATTAGCATACAGTTTATTTTCAGAGGTTATAAATTTGGTGTATATGTGATGTATATATAGGCATATTTTGGAGCAATACAAATGGGACGGAACAACAACAACAACAACATAAAGGACTGGGTCAAAGAACTGACTGAAACAGTTAACCTCCACCCAAACAATAAACCTCTGCAGAGCAAAATCTTTAAAAAGACAGAGAAAAAGATGCAAAGCATATATGGCAGAATTCATGAACTGGGGTGGAGTGGGGGTCATGGAAAAGGGAATATTTCTAAATTGGACTGAGTAAGGATGTATGAAATACACAAAACATTGATAAAAAGAAATATTGTATGAAAAAAAGATTTCATGGATTCTATAACTTCTACATTTGATGCTCACAAGTTGTAATTCACTGTAGTTGCCAAATGTAACATGATATTAAAATGATTAGAGACTATCTTTTCAGCAAAATGCTGTTTTAAAGAGCTAACACTAAAGGTGATATATATATATATATCATATATATATATATATATATATATATATATATATATATCTCCTGCAAATGAGAGTGAGAATCAGAAGAAGATAATCACTGCACTGGTTACAAGTTCTTCATTTTTGAGAATTATTATTTTTTCTAATGGTCCCTTGCATATTTGTGATTCATAATATACACTGAGATAATGGAATGTCAAGATTTGAATAAACCCTGTGCTTGTATAATTCTGATAGATGGAAGGATAGTTCAGAGGTAACAAACTCTCAGTGTCACTAGAGAGAACCCAAGTTCAGTTCCCAACATCCATTCTAAGAAGATTATAATAGCCAATAACTCCAATTCCACTAGATCTCATGCCTTATTCTGGCTTACAAAGCTACCTCCATACACCCACATGCATATGCACATACCCACACATGCCTATACATATAATTAAAAATAAAAATAATCATAAAATATATGCACTCAACAAATCTCTCTGAATAACAACTAGTTGGGAAAAACTGGAGTTCTAAAGAGTAATCAAATGTAGGTACTAATGAATATTTGATGGGGAAAAATCTTTTTTTTTTTTCCTAAGGAAGCTATTTTTGTGATGGATGTTAGTAGCTCTGACCTGCCAAACAGTCTCCAGATGTGGCATTGCCAAAATCAGCAATTTGAGAACAATCCAGAGAACAGTCTCTGGATTGGATGCAAATATTAGTATATGTGGCTTTATTCAAAACAAAACAAAACAAAACAAAACAAAACAAAACAACAACACAACAAATGCACAATACTGTTTTAGAACAAAATACTGAGTTATAAACAATTCCCTAGAATTTCTTCTTTTTTTTCAGCAAATATTCCCCATATCTCATCACTACTTGAATCTAAATAAATCCGCAGTCATGAGGAACAAGCAACAATCATTTTCTCATTCTTGAGGGCATAATACAGATATTTCCCTCTAAGCATCTTCAAGTTATATCTTAGACATGCCAAAATGTAGAGGGTTGTTTCAGGTAATTCTTTCAGGATCTTCACAGTACATTGTGCCAATTGAAATTAAATATCCATGAAACCACTGGTGAGTGTGATACCCTTTTCTGGATTCCTGCTTTTGCATGAGAATATAGTTATTTGAACATAGGGCAGATTGCTGAGTCCTTCCAAAGTGGAAAATCATGTATATCTCCAAGTATTGTTGAATTCTTGTAGCTTCTACTGCACTGAAGCAATATTGGTTAGCTCACATGAAAAATGTCCCCTCTTCCCACTCTGGATCAAACTATTGAGTATGAAATTCCATGCAGAGATGGCTTGGTGCTTATGTACCATAATCCTTTGCAAAAACACCTTTTTGACCTTTTGTCTGAAGTGTCTTTGTCCTTAGGTATCAGACCAGAGTCTATAGGGCTATGGCATGGTTTTTATTAGACACCACAGGGATGATGCCTAAGCATGTAAAGCTTTTCAAGGGCCTACGATGTTTGATGTGTGAATTTTTTCTCGCTGTAAAAAAAAGATGAAAAGGGAATTGAAAATCAAAGTAAACATTTACAAACTGTGCCTTTATACGGATACTGGAAACATCTAGTAAACTAAGAAATTGGAAACAGTAAACTGGAAACTGTAGTAAACTAAGAGCTATTTTTCTCAAAAATTAAGTGGAGATAAAGCAAGAACAAGTCCATAAAGTTGTGAAAATGGAGTGAGTTCATATAAAATGCTTAGAAGTATGCTTTGAATGGACACATATTGCTTGCTCAGTAAATGTCACCTGCAAGTTCATCAATTTTTTATCTTTATAAAATATTGTTTAATAGTATTGTGACTTATTAAAAATATGTGATTATATGAGTAATATAGTCAAAATATAACATGAGTGTAGACTTGAAATTATTTTAGTACAAATTATTTAAAATCATGTATACCCAAATATGTAATTAAGACAAAATGTGTTTTTAAAAATTTGATAAGATATAAGATAGGACCTCAAAAAGCAAAAGTCTTTATCAACCACTGAGATATTGAAAAGTGCTGGTGTTGTGGACAAGGGAGGGTTTATCAGGGAAAGTGTGATTTTCAGTCTCTTCTTCACCTGACATAGAGAGATTGCTTGGTTCTTGGACCATATAACATTTCTAAACAAACAAGGAAATTGTTTTATTTGTTCACTCGGAAAAATGCCTTTAGAAATACAGCTTCAATGCAAAAATAAATCCCTGAATTCAAAGTTTCAGGGAACTCTAAATCTGAATGATCATATTTTAGATTATGATTTTGCAAAATAGTTTTGAAAGGCAAATAAGCAAATAGATAATTTCATAATAGTCGAACTGAAAATAAAGTGAAAAGGATAGAGACCTAAGCCTAGAAAAAAAACCATGATACAAATACAGAAGCAATGAGCAGAATAACCTATACTTTTAAAATTTTTATATGATTGCCTTTTAATAATTGCACATGACATTTAAGTCACAGGTTACATTATTTGATCATCACCACTCAGGTTGAATGTGAGAAAATACAATGTGAGGTTAAATAGTCTCAAGTTTTTGTAATGAAGCAGGTACTATTCTATGGATATTAAGCTCATGGAGATGCCATGAGTAACTTGTCCTCATTAGCCAGATTTTCCAGATGACATAACCTGAGTCAGACATTAACAGAGCTTCAGAATGAACTCAGATCCACCAGTTGTATGCTCAGTGTTCTTGCCTATACAATGTACCACATAAGTCCTGGAAAGGGTAGCCACTCATTTGAGATTATTTTTCTATCACGTTACTAACTTTATTACACTATTACATAATTATTGGATTAGGAAGTAACAGAATGAAGCCCTTTGCTTCAAGCAGGAAAAATTAATAATTATTCTTGGCCAATGAAGGGAATTCATGACCTTACATAGTCTCACATAGGATATCAAGACCTGCGTGTATGGTTCTAGCTTTATTGTATGATAAGTGCCAGGAAAAGAAAAATGCCAATATGAGTACATTTTATACCATTGAGAATTACAAGGAAAACCCTATTTCCATACAATTTTGTTGTTAGTTGTCCACTACTTGAGAGTTCAACATCAGTGAGCTTTTATAATTTTGTTTTGATATAAGCCAAGATGAAATGCATTGTGGTTTTGCAACAGAAGTAACCTAGACACATTTATAATGAATAAAGTGAATTCTCTTGATACTGTAGAGAGTGTGTTTGCCTTAGCAGAATGGTCAGCCTACTGCATAGACTAATATACCCCACTACCTGTATTTGTCAGTTTGGCAAACAAGTAATGGCCATCATATTTTAAATTGTGGAAAAAATTAAAGGAACACTAACTTCGGGCATTGTAAAATTATATATGATTCAAATGTCACTGTTTATAAATAGTATTTCATTTGGAAAACTTTTTTCAGATTTTACTATATATTATCTATAATGTTCCTTAAGTTAAAATTGGAGAATTGAGTTGTAGTAAGAGAGTCCAAATATTTACTTTCTGGATGTTTATAGGAAGTTTAGTCCAAAATATTTACTTTCTGGATGTTTATAGGAAGTTTACTATTTCCTGGCAAAAAGGGAAAAGAAATCAACTAACTTCTTTCATCTGCATGCCTTCACTCACGTTAATGATGGCATAAGCATTTGGAATCAGGATTATCTTTTTTTTTCTGGTATTTTTGAGACAGGGTTTCCCTTTAGTCCCAGCTGGCCTGGAGCTCACTCTGTAGACCAGGCTGGCCTTGAACTCACAAAGATCCACCTGCCTCAGCCTCCCAAGTGCTAGGATTAAAGGCATGCACCAACACACCAAGCTAAAATCAGGATTATCTTAATTATTGTGAAAGACCTCATGAGGCCATGAAATTGAGCTCAGATGTACAATTTTCAAATAGGTCTGTCTCCAGTGTTATTACACTCCAGTGTTATTACAGAGAGAAGCAATTGTTACTTCTACTATAAGGAAAGTTTTTACTTTGGTTCCATCCCATTTGTGTACTTCTGCAGTCATTGTCTGTATTTTGAAGGTCACAAACAATATAAGCAAACAAGGAAACAATAACAGCAAACATTGCCCCAAACCAATAGACTTTGGGTTATTCTCTTTGAGTAGAGTTATTCTCTTTGTTTTTTCTTCCACTGTTTGTTATGGTTTAAGATCTTGCCTTTAAGTCTTTGATTCATTTTTACACCATCTTTCTATATGCAATAAGAAAATTTATATTAATGGTCCATTTATCTTTTGAACACATGAGTTAATGAGAGATAAGTAAGAAAATAGTTATATCAAAGAAACTAAGACATTTTTTGAAATAATAAACAAAATAGAAATAATAGTAAAAAACTGAGCCAGTACTAAAGCAGTTAAATAAGACTTAAAATCATAGGGAGCCGAGGATTTATCTTAGTAGTAGTGGAAATTTCTACCATGTCCAAAGATGTAGGTTCAATACCAGTATCATTAAAAAATTAAAAAGAGAAGACAGTACATATAAATCATATTGTGTTCAGAAGAAAAATAAATGTAGGGTATTCTTTGGAAAAGTTATAGGCTGACACTCTTCATAACATGAGAGAAATTGATAAACTAGACATGTAAAATATTTAATCATTAAAAAATAGAAGACCAGAGCAAATAAAATTAAGGTAAAATTTATACCCGAGATGATTTTAACGTTTCCTTCCATAACACACTTTGTTCTTTTACCAGTTCTTCAAGTTGTATAAAATTAGTTGGTTTGTTTCTTTTGTGGAAATGGGCAGCAGGTCTGAATCTTAGCCAAAGAACAATTGGCAGCTGATTACTGCTCAGTGAAGGCAAGTTGATCTTCTTTAAGGGAGAGATTCTAGATAGGTTGACTAGACTCCAGTGGATGAACTTACATTAAGGGACATCTGAGGAAACTAACTTCTCTCAATAACTTTAACATATATGACAGAATGCATGAAATCTGGTTCAGGAAGCTTTAGGAGGTGCAGATATAGGAGGGAGCATAAAGATTATTCAGGTGTTATGTATGACATGCACACAAACTCAATAAAAATATACCTTGAAAATGGATAAGTTATTTAATTGATATATATCAATATCAATATATAAACACTTTGTATATAATGTCTATGTATGTGCCCAAACTTGCATGCTATATATATCACAATTTTTAAATTAGCATATACCAAAAACCATTAATTTAAATTGTAAAAGTATAAGTTATTATAACTGAGATAGATAGATATAACTTACATGTATACTACTTTTACAAGTTTTTTTTTGAAATTCCCTCTTAGTACTGCTTTTATGTAATCAAAAAAAATTGGAATGCTAATGTGTAGTATCGTGTATGTTGAGAATTATGCAATGCACCTGTGCAGAGCTTGTCTCTCATCAACCTAACCTGCCCTAGGCAGGCAACCCTACAAACAGCTGAGTCACAGACCTGGGCCAATCACAAGACAACATGATGACTACACTAAAAAGAGAGCAGAATGCGAACAGTATATAAACCCTAACCCTTGCCCCCAATAAACAAGTCTCGCCCCCTTTTGTTCATGGTCAGACCACAAAGTTCCCGGGCAGGCCTGGGAGATTGACAATACCTGGCGCCTAACCAACGTGTTTTGTTCTAACCACCCCCTCCCCACCCCCCCCCCCCGCCCCCCCCGGCCCCATGCTGGCGAGGCACTTCTTTCCTTGATTGGTGAGTAGGCCCCCTTTTGTTTTCTTTGTTCTTTTGTCCACCCGAGGGTAAGTGCTGGCCCATACCTTCCCACCCCCCTCTCTTTCTTCTCTCTACTTTTGTTTATTGTGTTTGCCCTTGGCTAAGGGGTACATTCCTGTACTGCTGCTTTGTTGGTTCATCCTTCTAATATTTAATCTCCCTTCCCATTTCTTGCCCTCATGAGTAATATTCCTCCCCACATTTGGGAGCCACAGATGCCTGCCCTTAAGGCTCTGCTCCAGACACATGGCCTTAAAGTAAAATTCCGGGGCTTGGATTCATTTTGGGATAAGGCTGTTTGCATTTTCCCTGGGATCACTCCTGAAATCATTTGGGACCCATCCATCTGGGTGAGGGTCCTTTACCTTTCCTGTAAGCAAGAGGTTTCATCTGGCAACCCCCATTCCATTTGCCCAAATCCTCCTAGCTATTATTGCTAGCCTTAAAGGCTCCTCAGCTGAGGAAGTCCTTCATGAGCATAACTCTGCCTGCCACAAAAATACTGAAGAAAAGTTGACCCTGCCTTGTGTCCCCAACTTTGAAGGCCATGAAGAGACAGTCTCCCAACTCTCCACCTACCCCAATGCCCCACATCCCCACCTGAACACCCTGCAAAGGCCTCTTGTTCTCTGTCGCCTATCTATTCCTGGAGGGAGATCCACAGCGCTGCCCTCTCCACCCTTCCTGCTCCAAAATTTCTGCATTCTAACAACCCCTTTTTGCATACTAACCCCACCCTGCATGCCTTCCCTGGTTAACTTAGGCCCTAATGCTGCCATTCAACCTTGGATCCCCACCACACTGCCTGACCTTTCCTTATCTGGAAGACAGAGCAGGAGCACGAGTCAGGCCCTGACTCCCCTTACTTTGAACAGGTCCTCACCCAATGGGCCATTAATCTCCAAACACATTATGACTAGTATATTCTACATAAAGCCCATGTTGATCCACCTGCCTTCCTTCAATGGAGGACTGCATGTGACAACATGGCTGAAGGCCAGGCCCATACTAATATTCAATATCAACTTCCTATTACCTTAGATATTCTTACTGGATGTAGCAACTTCACTGATCCTGTGAGTCAGTCTCTTATTGGAATTCCCACAATACTTTGATCAGGTTAAAGATATGGCCCTTCAAATTCTTAAATCTACCCCCCAAAATCCTGACTATTTTCTCAACCTAGCATGACATGCTGTGGAGCATTTCTCAGACTTCCTCACCAGGGTCACTGTGGCAGTAGACCACTGCACCACCTGCTGCCTGCCCAGCATGTGATACCCTGATTAAGGAACTTCCCTGAGAGGGTATGAATTCTCAAGGCCATAATGCTGTCGCCATGGTGCGCAATAGGATCTCCATAAATGGGTCATTGCCACTCATTACCTTAACCCTGTGACAGCCCCCTTTGATGCCTTGACCGCATCTATTCAGGCCTTATCCCTCTGCCAGGGCTCCTCCCACCCCCCCCCCACATGTTGGGGTTGCATCAAACAGCACCATTTACGTTGCTCCTGCCCTGGTCCTGCAGCTAGGCCTAGGACTCCTTGTCCCAAATGTTAAAAAAAAAGGTTTTCACTGGGCTAAGGACTGCAGATCCATGCCCTCAGGTCACTTAAACTCCTCTCAGGGCACCCCTCAACCCCACAAGTAAGAGGGACCCTTCCTCAATTCCTCTGGACCATACCCATTTATGGCCACCCCCCCATGTCCATTAAATTGGATGGCTTCCCCAATAAAGGGATTGTTGACCCTGGAATAGATGTCACCATTATCACCTCCAATGACACTGCCCTCTTCTCCAATTGGAGGTTTACACCAGGTCCCCCATTAAAGGGGTTGGTGAGCAGCAACCCACTAAACAGTCAATGAGTTGGTATAGGAAGATTGTGATGGTAATTCTGGGACCATCAATCCCCTTGTTGTGGAAATCGACTGCACCCTCTGGGGAAGGGGCATCTTATTCAGTATGGGTGCCATCCTTACCACGGACAATAGCACCCTATTGGAGGATGTTATAGACAAGGATAGGAGTGGGTCCTCAGGCAGGGATAATCCCTTTACTAACCAGGCCCTTAACCCCCAATACTAAGGGCCACTGTTCCCCTAACTCCCTGTCTTGAATGGGACACTAATGATCCCATCTGGGTTGAGCAGTGGCCTATACTTGAACCAAAACTCCCTGTCCTCAAGTCCTTGATTGCTGAACAATTTGCCTTAGGACACATTGAACCATCCCTTAGTCCTCACAATACCCCAATTTTTGTTATTAAGAAAAAAATTCAGGAAAATACAGGCTGTTACAGGACCTCCAACAAATCAACCTCCATATGAAAAAGATGGGCTCTCCTCAGGGCAGACTTTCCCACTCCAGTTGTGTCCCTCCATCATGGCACATTGCAGTCATTGACTTCAAGGACTGCTTTTACTTCGTTTTTTTTTTTTTTTTTTTTT
>VZQC01012857.1:815738-833502 GCA_009823505.1 Rhizomys pruinosus
CACAGACACTGAGCAATCTCTCTGAATAATATTGGGCTAGTATTAACTGTTTATAATGTGCACTAATGAAGTTTACCTTCCAGATAATGAGAAACCTTCCTACCTCTCCCCTTATAGGAAAAAGAAAAAGAAGACAAACATGATCGGTAATCGAAACCAACTTCCCTTCAAATGTAAATTAGAGCCAATTGTTACAGTCGTAATTTCCTATTAAAACAGGTATAGCTACCCTTTTAATTGATTGATAGCATAGTGAACTGTGAAAGGATATTTCTCTTTCTAGAGTCAAATTCAATAGTAAAGTGTTTGTATAAGTATGTTGAAATTAAGCAAAAAATCTCTTTACTACAGGAAATCTCTGACATTCAGCCAATGTAATTATTCTGCCTAGGAGATGTTGGCTTGGGGATTCAAACCCGCCCCCACCAAATTATAAAGGCCTTCTTGCCTCCCCTTGTGAATATAAGTGGGATTTATTTCAAGGAGAAAGGCGCGTGGGTCAAGTCCTGTTGTCGACGACCTGTTGTGAGCAATGAAAATATGTCTATGAGGACCGCTCACTGCTAGTGATACAATTGCTCTCTGAAAATTGCCATTTCGAGGAAACGTTTACCACCCAATCGGCCCCACTTAAAGCCAATACAGCATAAATATTAGTTTAGTTTCTCCCTGTAGACAAGCAAGACTTCCACCGTCAATATCAGCTACACCTCCACAGCCTGGAGATACTGTACTGTTGCCAACAGAAAAAATTCTGCAGCCCAAACTGTCTATATATATCCCAAATATATTCGGCTATTGGCTCTCTCCTTAGGTTGCCGGCGGATGGGTTATATACTCATTTACTCGCGTCCGGATGCCACTTTAGCTTCGCATAGATTACAGCTGTCCCACTTCTAACTTTGGGTGGTTAGGAGAGTTATAAACCACAATAAGAACTTCGTCACATCGATAGAGAAACCACAATTTGCTAGATTAGCATACCATCCAAGCATGCTGTGTCAAACCGCACAGCTAGCGTGACTAATAATTAGATACTTTCAGCTTAAAATTGCCCGTACACCAATACCTTGTTGTTTTTTGGTTTGTATGATAAAAGGGTATCATTGGAAAACCTGTCCAACCCTGCATAGCAAACACTGAGACTGCGGAAGACTACAGCGACGGAGTCACAAAGAATAGTCTGCGCGCTAGTCGGATAAACTGAACAACATGTCAAATAACTCAAGAAATTAAGCACTGTTTTACTTCCTCACCCACTTTGTCCCTTTATCCAAGCCCAGGGAACAAACGGTGGAAGAGGAACACGTCGGTCAATTGAAGTAAGGTTTGGCTGGAGCTAGTGGTGAATCATGAGACTACAGGAAATATGTATGGACTCCTATCTGATAACATCGCCTGGCTGCATACAAGCTTCTTTCTCCACTGGACAAGGGAATCTTGGTGTTTCAAATTTGTGACAACGATACTTGCAAAATGCCCACAATTACCTAATTGTTATTACCCTAAAACTGAGAACATCCCAATGTATAGCTGCAAACGAACTGTTGTATTTATTTGTAGAATCGCCGTTTAAACAAAAAAAAATAAAAATGAAATAAAAATAAGAAAGACTAATATTCTCTCACTGGTTAAACCATGTAAGCCTGAACATGGTATTAGTCAGGGTCTCTAAAGGAACAGAATTCAAGAGACTGATAGTATCTATATACTATGATATAATATATATTTCTTTATCTATATAATTCTTGTATTTGTATTGGTTTGTATTTTTTTAGCTTGGGGGAATTTTCTTCTATTATTCTGTTGAAGATCTGATCAATACCATTCTCTTGGGATTCTTCTCCTTCCTCTATTCCTATGATGCAGAGGTTTGATTTTTTTCATAGCGTCCCACAGTTCCTGGTTGTTCTACTTTTATTTATTTTCAAATTTTTCATAATCTTTACTTGAGATTTTTAGTTGTTCTGTGTTATCTTCCAGGTCTGATATTCTTTGTTCTGCTTCTGAGGTTTTTTCCATTTCTTTACTCTTGATTGGATGAGTGTTTGATTTCCTTTTTCATTTCCTCTTCTGATTTCTTTAGTATTTCCACTTCCTTTTGCAGCTTCTCAGTCTCTTCCTGCAGCTCTTTGCTTCGCTGGTTGGTTTCCTTATCTTTTTCAGCATGGGATCTTTTCAGTGTTTCCACTTCCTTCCAGAGTTTGTCATTCTCTCTCTCTAGGTCCTTCTTGAGTTCTTCATTCTCTTTCCTTAATTCTTTGATTTGCTCTTTATATCTTGTACTTCTTTAAGTATGTTCACAATTGTGTTTCTCATATCTGTGACCTGGGCCATCCCCAGGGGGATACCACGGTTGTGTTTTATTTTTTAACTGTCATAATCTTTGCTTGAGTGGGCCAATTTTTCCATGTTATCTTCTTGTCCCAATATTCTATTTTCTACTTCATTTATTCTTTTACTGAGGCTTTCTCCCATCCTATCCAGATGGCTTATTGAATGTTTCACTTCCTTTTTTAATGTCAGCCTGGTTTTTCTTTAGTATTTATTTATTTTTTGTATTTTTGAGGTCCCATTTGTCAATGTATGGCTTTGAACACAACGTTAAGTGTCTGTAATTTACGTGGAAATACTATTCCATTCTTTCATGTATTGAAAAACATGTCTTAAACATATTAGTTGATACAATAACTAAAATTTTCCTATTTAGCTCATATTGTGAGTATCAATCACTGAAGGTCCTGTTTTAACTTCAAATGGGAACAAAAATGTTAACTTAAAGCAGGGAAGCCAGTCCACATGTCACCATAATTTTAAGTATTACTGTACACAATTTTATTTTAATTTACTGTTCATTAGGCCGGGTTATTCATGATCCATTGGAAATATTTTAGAACAATGAATACTATGGCTAAAGGGAATTATAAAATTTCAATTCATCCTATAATAAAGGCTAGACATATCTGCTTCTTTATACTTTGTTATCCGTAATTCTTTATATTAGCTTTTACAGGTGTGAGTGATGAAAGATGAGAAAATTATGAAGGAAAAACAACTGTCAGCACTTGCAATACCCTTTTATATCCTTAGGAAAAACACATTTTCAAAGTACTTTGCCCCATTACAGTATTGTTTTTTTTTATTTTTTGCTTTATTTTTATGTATATGCATATATTGTGTGCATGCATGTACATAAAAATAACAAGTGCAACCATGTTATACAATGCCTGTGGTGTACAGAAGAGGGTGTCAGGTCATCAGGTCACCTGGAACTAGATATATAGACAGCTTTTAGCCACCCTTTAGGTGCTGCAATTAAAACCCCAGTCTTTTGAAAGAGCAGCCAATGGTCTTAAACACTGAGCCATCTCTTTATCCTCTCCAACCCCCCCCCCAATTGCAGTATTAAAGAGTGACATCATGTAGGACTGTTAAGGGATGATTATTTAAGTCCTGAATGGCTTAAACTACTCCTAGAGTAATGCGTTATCTGTTATAAAATCTAATAGGTTCCACTCAAACTTGGTGCTCTGCACTCCACCAAACTCTTCAGTGTCCCCATCAGCAACAACGCACCCACGCACCCATAATCTCTGGCCCACTGACCTCGTATGATCAACAACTATTATACCAATAAATGTATTTTCCTTAGGAATGATCTCTGGAATTCAGCTGCATCAACAGGAAGTAGGGCAAGGTAACAATCAAAAGATAAATGAACTGGATTTTTACACCATCCTTTTCCATTAATATCACATCACTTCACATCTACTCTCCCTGTCCCACCCAGAAGAAGCATCAAGCTCTTATCTTCCTCCACACTGGAAGGCCCTTTGAAGAGATGCCTCTTCAAGAGGCATGTTTACACTTGCTTTTGTCCTTATAAATGTCAAACAGTCAATCTCTTCCACTTCCCTATAGGATACCATTTTTATCCTTCCTTAAATATGTTCCTATTTCCTTTCCTTCCTCTTTCCCCATCAATAGAAAAAAACAAACAAACAAACAAAAAACATTGAAACAAAACATCTTTCGCCAGGTATTTTATTACACTTTACTCAGCAATGCTCGACCATTCCTATACTGGCTTCTCTACTTAAAAAAGCCACTTCCATGGCTTTTTGAAAGGGAGAACACAGGTTTCGAAAACCTTGGAATACCCAGATTTAGTTGTATCACTGGGGGTGGGGGGCGAAGTTCCTCTTCACCCTCTTCCTGGTGTGTTGCCTCACCCTCTTCCTTGTGTGTTGCCTCGTCTTGTTTCTTCTTTTCCTTCTGGTGGTAGTAAAAAACCAAGATGGTGCGCGATTTTTCTTTCTCCTCCTTTTCTGGGTTGATTTTAACCATCTTTTTCACCTCCTTCGTTGCCGGCGGGAACTAAGAAAACAACACGAGATTAAGCATTGCTTAGAGCAAAACTTAAGGGCCATTTTTATTGCAATGGGTATAGGCTGAGGAACAATTTTGTACTTGATAAAGACAGGGAAAGGGTATTGGATGAGGTACTGGAGAGACAAAAAGGGACACAAAGGGGTGATGATTTCACCTTTGTATATCACCTCTTCTTTGGTGGATAAAACTGGACTCTTTTTCTTGCCATATTCTTGCTTTTGGTTGTTTCTTCGAAGATGCAGATTCAAAAAAGACTTTTGAACTAGAGGCCTCTGGCTCCTCTTTAACGTCTCCTATATTACAGCTTTACCTGCTACACTAACCTCGAAATGCCTGACCTCCAGTTCCAGGGGAATATGAGACCCTCTTCTGACCTCCGCGGCATTGCGCTACATGGGTGCTCAGACCTGCATGCAGACAGTACATTCATACACATACAGAAATCAATAAATTTTTTTAAAAAATTAAAAATTTAAACATATAAGGAAATAATTTAAAATAGTTTTCAGAAAGGGGTATAGATCTTTAGATATATTTATTTTAGTGTGATTAATAATAATTACCATTTTGGACTTCTGACCTTAAGTTATCAGTATTGTGGTAACTGTTTTTAGAAGCCATAAGGCGATTGGAACATTATTTCTACTATCTTTCTAAGATAATTTAGATATACAAAAGAAGGAAAAAATTTAACATGCATTATATTGGTCACATGTGCTACAAAACACAATTTTAATAAACCAATTATGTTATTTAGAGGAATAAAAATGACAAAAAAGCTATGAAAATCTTCTCACTGGGTAAGATAAAACATCAAAACTAAGAATTATGAGTAGGATTTGTAAACAAATTAGTTTGAAACACGAGAATCTGATCTTTACCTTTCAACAGCGAAATAATATATTTTGCTGAGATTTTCCAGTAAATAGAAGATGAAATATTTGTAGAAGAGATTTTGTAGAGATGCTATAATGCTGTGAGCTTTACAACTTAAAACATCTTAATTCAGCTCAAACATCATAAACAATTATATAAAACTCAAACATAATATAACTCCAAAATCATCCTGTTCCTTTTTAATTATGAATAAATGGGAGAAATGGATGCATGTATGTATATGCTAAAAGTATGCATAAAATAAGTCATATATTTTTCATGTATCAAAGAAGCCTTCAAGGGCTGGAGAGATGGCTCAGCAATTAAGGGAAATGGTTTCTCTTTCAGATGACCAAGGTTTGGATCCCTACATGATGGCTAACAATTGTTCAGAATTGCAATTATAGTGGATTTAATACCTTTTTCTGACTTTTGCTGTCATTGCACATGTGTGGTGCTTTTACAAACATGCAGGCAAAACACTCCTATACATGTTATTTTAAAGAAGACTTTAAAGAGAGAACAAATTCTTAGATATTACAGGTGTTATTTGACCCAACCATTGAATGAATGAATGGATTACAAATGAAAAAGAGAAGGAGATAGCAACTCACAAATTTGAAATATGAATCAATCCAAATATTCTGGATATATGTAAAACACTGCTATTTTTTAGCCCTTTCATAGCAACAAGTTTATGCTTTAGCATATGTGAAACTGAGTTCAATCCCAATCACTCACCACAACTTCCAAATGGAATAAGATTACTTGTAAGACAGTACTAGACGTTTATAATTTGTAGTTACACTGATTTCCAAAAGCTGAAAGGATAATATATTTCAGTTACTGAAAACATCTTACTGACTGACATTAATCCCATTCAAAATGCCTGAGAAATAATGTGACACATTTGAATTTATGTTAAAAGTAAGAATGAATCTGATTTGAGGCAGGGCCATCTAGTGGAACAAATAAACGTCAGATTTTGAAACAGGATATCTACATTCTAATTTTGCCACTACCACCAGTTGCCTATGGATTCCTCATTATTTGTTTTGTTCATTTGGGTTTTAATGTATGCATCAAGAAAGCAAAGATTTTTAGAAAGATGAGAAAAGTTACAGTCAAACCAATTTTTGTTCCTCTTTCAGGAAGACAGTACATTTGTAATGGTTTACAAACCTTTTTCTTTATTTTATTGAACCAAGATGGAACATTAGAATCCTCACATCATCAGACAAGGCAGCCACTTCCAGAAAATAAACCACATATCAAGGTGAAATTTGTTACTCTTCCTTCAAAATGTGTACTGCAATGCCTTCCTGTTCCAGGAACTTAGGTTCCTGTGATTTTCTAATTAAATTAATACAGGCAGGTCTGGCAATTTAAAAATACACTTAATCAGGTGTGTGGTCCTTCCTGTGGGAAGATCATGGTATGGGGATTGATTGAAACCAGGAGTTTAGGATCGACTTGGGCTACATATCCAAATCAGTGTATAAAAATAAAAATTTAGAGCTTGAGTCTTCAGGAACACTGAGGTAGCATCCAGCTGCACCTCAGCTTCCACCGCAGGCCTGGTCAAAAGGGGCCCACCCTTCTGGGAGCTTGTTTCTTCAGGGACACTGAGGAGGTAGTCAGCTGCTTCTCCACTTCTGAAGCAGGCTGGATCAGAGCAGCATACCCCTCTGGGAACTCAGGTGTTGAGGAACACTGAGGCCACAGCCAGGTTTCGGTGGACGGGCCAAATCACCCCCCAACTGCAGTCAAACTAAAGGAACAGGCCTACATCCCAATGAAGAAACATCTGAATTTCACATCAGATTACAAACAAAACAAATCAAAGCCATATGCCAAAAGCACAAAGAAAAATCAACAACATGAGAAAAGCAAATAAGAAATCTCATAAATTTCATATGGAGAAACAAAAGACCACAAATAGCCAAAGCAACCCACAATATGCTGACCTCATGGAGCTACAGATAACTCACAGAGGCAACTTGAATGCCCAAGGAGATATCAGATAACTCACAGAAGTTCTGGGATAGAACTTGCAGGTCCTGCCTTGAGACAGACAAAGTTAGATTCCTACAAGTTAAAAGCTTATTTTGAGTTTCAGGGTAAAAATGGGTTCTCTTTTCCACTGAATATTTTTTTCTGTTCAAATGGTCCCAAGTGAATAATTTCAATCACTGTATCTTGTATTCATGTGACATGTTCTTACAAAAATTTTCAATTTTCCCTCATTAATTTTTCCATTTCATCTATAATTTTATTTTTACTAATTCTTTGACAATTTCATACATGTATACAATGTATCTTGACTATAGCCACCACCATTGACCAAAGAACCTCCCAGCTCATCTGCCTCAAATTTCATGTCCTCTTTTTTATGTCTTTTCTTGAGACAGGGTCTCCCTGCAGTCCCAGCTGTTCTGGAACTCACTTTCTAGACCAGGCTGGTCTTGAACTCACAAAGATCCGCCTGCCTCTGCCTCCCAAGTGCTAGGATTAAAGGGATGCGCCACCACGCCCGGCCAAGTAGATTTTTTAAATAATTTATCATTCTTAATTTCTTCCCTGATGCAGTTATCATTCAGTATTGTATTGTTTAGCCTCCATGAGTTTTTGTAATATATAGATAGAACTGGGAGATAAACACAATTGGATGAAAACATGATGTGTGTGTGTGTGTGTGTGTGTGTGTGTGTGTGTGTGTAGGTATGTATGCCAGACCTCAGGAATCTTTCTTCAGGTGCCATCCAATTTGTTTCTTTCCTTTTGGGGGACAGGTCTCCTCATAGCCTTAGGTCACCTGACACTCCCTATGTAGAAAGGGAGCCTCAGTCTAACAGAGATCTGTCTGCATCTGTCTCTGGGGTGTTAGGTCACCTGACACTCCCTATGTAGAAAGGGAGCCTCAGTCTAACAGAGATCTGTCTGCATCTGTCTCTGGGGTGCTGGGATTAAAGACGTAATCCACTACACTCTGCCCAGAGACTGGGTCTCTCATTGGGCTTGAGCATACCAGTTAGACTAGACTAGCTGACCAATGAGCCACTGCCTGTCTCTGTCTCCCCAGCACCAGGATTCTGTTTTGCATGGGTGCTGGGATCTGACTTAGGTCTTTGTGCTTATGTGGCAGACACGTAAGTGACAGCCATCTCCCCAGCTTGAAAAAGGAATATTTTATATTTAGTAATTCTCTAGTGAACAGTTAGTATTTCTTCCAAGTATGAATATATATATATATATATATATATATATATATATATATANATATATATATATATAACCAGCATGTTTGAATTTGTCATTCATTAATAGAAATTCTAAATATTTTCATATATAATGTTGTTGCAGATATATCAAAATAGTATTGATGCTTATTATTATTTCAGCTTATAATATTTATATTAACCATGTGATTCCTTTATCTAATAACTTAATAATTACATATATTGCTACATCTCTAATTGATAATTATAGCTCAGAATAATTTGTAATCTTATTCATTTGATTTTATCCATTTGAAACTATTCTGAAAAAAAGGACAATAGGCTTCCAAGTATTCCAATATCGCATAGTGTTAGTAAGTCCTTTTCTAGATGTTGGTGACTCTAAACCAGAATTTACCCCCAGAATACCAAGTCCATATACCTAACTCTTGTGGACATCTATATTTAGATACCTCATGGGGATTTCAAAGAACCTTCAAGGTTGAATTCAGCAATCCTACCAACCTCATTCATCTCAAGGTTGAAACAACTATTTGATCCTCTATTTCAATAGAGGGATCAATCACCTAGTTGCCCATGTCTAAATCCTGAGTGTTTCTGGCTAATCTATTACCTTCATGATTCCTTCATGATAAAAACATGCCAATTTAAGCACTTCAACATTTCTCAAATTTATCCATTTTTCTTCATTTTCAACACCTTAATTTTGGTAACTGTCCTCTCTTTTATGTTTCTTAGGGGGAGTTTGGTTGAGACATAGTCTTACTATATTGCCTTGGATGGCCTAGAACTCACTATGTAGACATGGGTGGCCTCAAACTCACAGAGATCTGCCTGCCTCTGTCTCTGGAGTGCTGGGATTTAAAATGTACACCACTATGCCCAGAGTTATCTCTTCCTATACCAATATTCCCACTGAGAGTGAGCTCCTTCCTAATTTGTTCTTCCCCATAATTGTTAAAAGATCATTTTCCATGTACTGTGTTTAACTTGAATATGGCCAGTTCATAATATCATGCTTGTATGATATACTCAGTATAAGTTCCAGGAGTGCAAGAATTTGTATTTCAATAATTTGGGGATATGTAGCATTAATCATGGTGTCTGGCATAATTTGAACTCTCTATAAATGATTGTTGTGTAAACGCAAGTTCTCTGAAGAAGCCACATCTATATTAAAGATCCTACAGTCAGTTTGACGTTGACAAAATAGAGCCTAATTAACATGGAATATTGTAGATCAAGAGCCAAACTTAGTCATCTTTATCCTTTCTTTTTATTAATAAAGTTTGTTCTTAATAGTTTTATACATATATATGTGTTCTTGTTACTCTCACCCACTGTCCCTTCTCATCTCTCTCTCACCCATTAATTCCACACGAACTGGTGAGCCCACCAGGTTACAATGGATAGTTGTTGTTGTTGTTGTTGTTGATGATGATGATGATGATGATGACCTTGAGTATTTTGGTATTGCTTTTAGTATGTTCTTACTACATAGTCCAAGCTGCCCTTAAACTCATGATCTTCCTGCCCTGTCTATGAGAGGCTGAGATTACAGTAATGCACCACCAACCCTGACTCTTTAATCAGTTTTAATATAACACGTTTATTGATGTTTTGTGTTACATACATCATTTTTTGGTTCAATTTAGACATATTCCCATTTCCCTTCCTCCCACCCCAACCCAGTTCATGCATTCTGCTATATATGTCCTGTATCTTTCAGTCTTCTTAATTTTTTTCTGCAGAAGTTTATTGCTTTGGGCAGAATTTAACTGTATCAATCCATTCTTCAAGCCAGTACTTATGTTGTTGTTATTCCTTCCCATTTGTATTGCTCCAAAATATGCCTATATAAACATCATATATGTACCAGAATTATGTCCTCCAGGAATAAACTATATGTTAACTCTGAAATATGTTTAGGAATTCACATTGTTCCCTTTAATTTTAAATTACTCTAAAATATGAATATTTACCTTCCAACCATATACATTAAATACCATATCTGAAAGTAAGTGCTAAGTTAATTCTAAGGCCCATTAAGAGAGTCACAGTATAGCATCACATTTGCTTTAAGATAGAAAGAAATATAACAATAATGTTGCTCAGCTTGCCTTTCAATTGGGGTATTTGGTGCTAGCATCCACGAATGAGGGATAGCATTCATCATTTGTTTTTCTGGAACTGTGTTACTTCACTTAGCACAATGGCTAGGAGTTCCATCCAATTACCTGCAAAGTTCATGATGTCATCTTTCCTTAATGCTGCATAGAAATCCATTGTATAGATGTACCATGTTTTTGTTATCCACTCATCTGTTGAGGGGTATTTGAGTTGGCTCCGGCCCTTTGCTATTGTGAAGAAAGCTGTGTTAAACATAAATGTACATGTATCTTTGCATTAGGATGAGTCTTGTGGGTATATACCCAGGAGTGATATGGCTGAGAGCGAAAAACGCAATAAAGGGAGGAGTATTTTACCAGACTGAAGCTATATTACAGGGCTATAGTAATAAAGGCAGCCTGTTACTGGCACAAAAACAGATCTGCTGACCAATGGAAAAAATTGAAAATCCGAACTTGAGTTCATACAATTTCAGCTACCTCATATTTGATAAAGGGGAAAAAGGCTCATTGGAGGAAAGGTAGCATCTTCAGCAAATGGTGCTGGCAAAACTGGATCACCATTTGTAGAAGAATAAAATTAAACCCCTACCACTCACCCTGTACAAAAATTAACTCCAGGGGCTGGAGGGATGGCCTAGCGGTTAAGAGCGCCGACCGCTCTTGCAGAGGACCCGGGTTCGATCCCCAGCACCCACATGGCGGCTGAGAACCGTCTGCGACTCCGGTTCCAGGAGAACTCCAGTTCCAGGGGAATCCGAGACCCTCTTCTGACCTCCGCGGCATCGCACAACACGGGTGCGCAGACCTGCATGCAGACAATACATTCATACATATAAAAATAAAAATAAATAAATTAAAAAAATAAAAAAACAAACAAAAAAAAACAAAAATTAACTCCAAGTGGATCAAAGACCTCAATGTCAAACCCAAAACTCTGAATGTGATAGAAGAAAATATTGGCAGCAATCTACAAGATATAGGAGTAGGAAAAGACTTTCTAAATCAAACAGCAGCTTCACAGGAAATAAGGTCAACAGCTGACAAGTGGGACCTCATCAAACTCAAAATCTTCTGTAGAGTGAAAGAAATAATCAAGGAAATGAAGAGAAAACCCACAGAATGGGAGGAAACCTTCACCAGTGATACATCTAACAGAGCATTATCATCCAGAATCTATATAAACTACTCAAAAAACAAAGGAGTAAGAAAATAAATGACTCACTAAAAAGATGGAGTAAAGAGCAGAACAGAGACTTCACCAGTGAGGAAGCAGAGATGGCTGAGAAACATCTTTAAAAGTGTTCAACATCGTTAATAATTAAGGAAATGCAAATTAAAACCACTCTAAGATAACATCTCACTCCAATAAGACTGGCTAAGTTTAAGGAATCAAAAGACACCAAATGCTGGAGAGGTTGTGGGGCAAAGGGAACACTCATTCACTGCTGGTGGGAATGTAAACTCATACAACCACTGTGGAAAGCAGTTTGGAGAACCCTTAAAAGATTCTTTAATCATTTTTAATAGCAATTTACTACCTACCACTATAAAATAACCTAACGTTCTCTTGACTTTTCCATTTTAAACCCCTTCAAGTGCATGCTAAGCTTACCACACCTCTAGACTCCATCAACACTTTAAGGTTATAATAAAGACATCGACAATATCTTATAGATTACCATGCCTTGCTGTAGTATACCTACCTGATTAACTGACCTATGATTATCTAAACAGGTTTATTTATGACTTTTTTCTTTATAAAATATTTTTACTTCTTAACAGCACAAAAGGTCCTAGATACCATTATGGCATATTCAAACCAAGCATGTATTAGTAGATTCTCCTCACCTTTCATCTCTACCATCCATTTGTCTTATATTCCCTCCTGTAACCTCAACTCAGTATCTTTTACTCTTTCATAAGACTTTCTTTTCTGTGACCAACCACAAAATTTCATGTAAATTTTTTCATGGTGGAAAATGTCATTCAGGGTAGCTTGGATCCCTGTTCCATGTCAAAGGTCACTCATATTTAGCTCAAAAAATATAAAAGGTTTCCTTTGTGTTTCCAGTACAGTTGATATTTTTGAATTAACAGAACTGTATAGCATTATTCTTCAGCCATGAAATCTGTGAAGTATCCCTTGGTAGATCTTATCCAGCTTTTCAAACTGTGGGTTTCAATCTCATATGGGATTACATAATTGAATATCTTCATTTACTTTCTTATTGCTGTGATAAAATACTCTGGAATAAAATTAAGAAGAAAGAGTTCACTTTGGCTCACAGCTTGAGGGCACAATCCATCATGGCAGAGATGTCAAGGCAGAAGGAACTTGAAGCAGGTGGCCATCTCACATCAACAGTCAAAAAAGAGAAAGTGATGAATGCAAGCATTACAGTTCTCAGTACCCTTTCTCCATGCATAGAATCCAGAACCCTGTTCCCAAGGAGTGATCCTCCCCACAATTAATATGCTTCCCACATAATTAACGTAACTAATGTATTCACCTCCCACAGGTTTGTTCACATGCCCATCTCCTTGGGGATTCTAGATCTGCTCAAGTTGACAACACTAAACATCACAACAACCATACTGATTTACTTATCAAAGTATCCTTCAGGCCTTTGTTATTAACTTCTGAATATATCTCCTCATTTTATATGACATGACTTCACTGATAATTTTCTCCACATTTTAAGTTCTATGTCCTTTTTGATTAATAAATATGCCTTCAAGTCACTACTTTGTTCTTAAAAACATCAACAAATACAAAAATTGAAATAGATCCATGCATTCTATCATACCACAATGCAATAAAGCTTAATATTAACACCAGAACAAGCCCTAATAACTACATGAACTCATGGAGATGAAATAACACACTCCTGAATAATGAATGGGTCAAAGGTGAAATCAAAAACTAAACAAAAGTATTCCTGGAATTAAAGAAAAAGGACAATGCAACACAACAAAACCCCTGGGATAATAAAAGTAGTCCTAAGAGGGAAATTAATAGCTTTAAGTGCCTACTTTAAAAAAACCAAAAAGAGCACAAATAAATGACTTAACACTGTAACTCAAGACACCAGAAAGTGAACAACAAATGAAACCCAAGCACAGCAAACAAGAAGAAATAACAAATATCAGAGCAGAGATTGATGAAATAGAAACAAGGAAAACAATACAAAAAAAAAAATCAATGAGTCCAAAAACTGGCTCTTGAAAAGATAAACAAGGTAGGCAAAACTTTAGCCCAGTTAACAAAAAGAAAGAGCAACTCCAAATCAACAAAATTAGACATGAAAGGGGAAACATCACAATAGACAACAAAAATATTCATAACGTTATATGAGAATACTTTAAAAACCTATGTTCTATTACATTTGAAAACCTAAAAGAAGTGGATGAATATCTGAAATCATGGTACTCACCAAAGCTTAACCAGGAAGAGATCAATAGCTTAAACAGATCCATAACATATAAAGAAATTGAAACAGTAGTACAAAGTCTCTCAACTAAAAAAAATGTCTGCTTACATTTTACTATAAGCAGTGAGAAGAAATCAAGTCATGCCTTCAATATTTGATTTTGAAGTCTCCCCGGCTAACTAGCTATGGTGTCTCACATCTGTAATCCCAGCTAAGGGATTGGGAGGCTAAAACAGGATGATTGCTGAAAATCTGAGGTAAACGAGGGCTACATACAGGGTATAAAGTTCCAGTCCATCCTTTGCTAAAATTTGAGATCTTGTCTCAAACAGAAAAGAAAAAAAAAAAACTTTTTTTCACAATGTATATTTTATTGAATTTTTGTGCATTTCATCTCATAAGTCTTAATCAGATTTAGATCCCCCCCTATACACACTCCCCCATAGCACCATCCTCTGGATTTCATGGATTCTGTCCTTTATGTTAAGGCTTATTGAGTTAAGTTTGTATATCCAGATGTCCCTCTAGGCAAGTTCATTCACTGGAGTCTAGTCAGCCTACCTAGAAGATCAGCTCTCCACCATGCAGCAGTTATCAGCTGCCAATACTTCCTTGGCTAAGGTTGAGGACTGCTGTCCATCTCTTCAGGTCTATGCTGGATTTTATTTGATTGAGTTTGCCTGGGTCTTGTGCATGCTGTCACAACTGCTGAAGGCTCATATGAGCAAGTACCCAGAGGGTTGAAAAACTCTGTTTCTTTAAGATCAAGCACCACCCCTGGCTGTTACAATCTTTCTGCCCCCTTTTGACTGGAAAGTCCAATCCATTGGTATTTAAAGTTATTAATGAGAGATGTGTAATTGTTCCTGTCATTTTAATTTCAGTTTTTATTCTTGGGTTGACTTTGTATTTCCACAGTTACACCTTCATTCAGTGTCTTTCTGTTACCCCTTTCTTCAGCCCTTTATATTTCTTCAACTATTCTCTGAAGGGCTGGTTTTATGGACATGAATTTGTTCAGCCTATTCATGTCATGGAAAAATTTTCTTTCTCCTTCAATTATAATAGACATTTTGCTGGGTAAAGTATTCTGGGTTGGCATCTATGGTCATTTAGAACCAGGAGTACTTTGGTCCAGGCTGTTCTGGCTTTCATAGTTTGCATTAAAAAGTCAGCCTTGGCATTAAAAAGTCAGCTGTAATTCTTATGGGTTTTCCTTTATATGTGACTTTTTTTCTTTTGCACCTTTCAGTATTTTTTGTTCTGTACATTTAGTGTTTTACTATGATATGATGTGTGGAGTTTCTTTTCTGGTCCTGTCTATTTGGTGTTCCATGCTTCTTATGTTTGTATGGGCATGTCTTTCTTTAACTTGGGGAAATTTTCTTCTATAATACTGTTGAAAATCTGCTAATTACCATTGTCCTAAGATTCTTCTCTTTCTTCTATGCCTGTGATGTGTGATTTTGGTCTATTCATGGTATCCCATATTTCCTGCATATTCCATTCCTGTGATTTAAAAAATCATAATATTTGCATTAGCAGTCCAGTTCTTCAACTTTATTGTCCAGTCTTGATATTCTGTTTTCTATTTCATTCATTCTGTTGTTGAGCCATTTGCCCATCATTTCCAATTGGATTATTGAGTGTTTCACTTACTTCTTCATTTCATTCTGAGGTTTCTTTATTATTTCTCTCTTTTATGAATTCAGTTTATTCCTATCTTCTTTTAGTTCTTTGATTTGTTCTTTAAATTCATTGAATTCTTTGATCATGTGTATAGTTTTACTTTTAAATTCTGTGTTCTAGGTTTTCTCTAGGGATCCTCATTGTAGAACTCCTCTAATGAACTAGAACTGTTTAGTGTGAACATATTATTTTCATTTTCATATTAGTTATTATTTTTGTTGTGATTTTGGCACGTGGATTTATTTTGTTGTTTGTGATTTTGGCATGAAACTCTCATTTTCCTTTGCTGAGTTGAAAACTCACTTTGTATTCTTGATGTACCTTGTTTGTTTTCTTATTAGTTATGAAAGGCTGGTTGGTCTATCCTTCAGGCTTTATCTTTTGATTTTATACTGGAGGAATGAGATGGTTCTAGTCCAGCTAATCAGGAGCTCCAACAGCGGCCCAAGTCAGGCATCAATCAGATATTCTCAGGCTTTCTTCTCAGGTCTTGACCCCTACTTGCCAGCAGGCACACCAAAATTTGAGAGACTTGGTATGCAAAGGCTCCTCGATTCAATTGTACTCAGGCAGTCTACAAAGCTCTGGGTCCCTACTAAAATGCAGAGGGACCAAGCCCTTCATCAGGAGGAGGAGCTTCAGATTATCCAATGTGGGGGGATGGAGACCATGCAATTTGGGAACCTCACCACCACAGGAAGCCAGATCCAGGCACTCCCAGGCAGTCTGGAAATACCTGAATCCTGGCACAAGAGCATAGGAGTCTCAGTTGAGGCTTCTTAACCACCTGCCCCCTCTATGTTGATAATTTGTCTGGCTTGACCTTATATAGGTCTTGTGTAAACTGTCAAAATTCATATAGAGAACATTGCTTCCTTGTATTCATCAATGACTTCTAGGTCTTACAATCTTCCTGGTACCTCTTTTGCAATGATCCCTGAATTTTTGGAGACAGAAGTTTGATACATGTGTCCAATTCAGGGCTATGCAATCTGCAGTGTCTTATTCTCTGCATGTTGATCACTTGTGGGGCTTTGTGTTAATCACTATCTGTTGCAAAAAAAAAGCTTCTCTAGTGAAAGTTGAGAGATGCACTGACCTATGTTTATGTAAAATAAGTCATTTGGAGTTGGTTTGATACTAGGTCTATTTAGTAGAATGATAGTTTCTCTCCTATGGCCTGTAAAATGTCTAGCCACAGATCCTAAGCATGATATCAGTACCAGGTATAAGCTCTATGAGGTGGGTCTTAAATCCAATTAGAGGACGGTTGGTTACTTCAATAATAATTGTGCCACTATTGCATCAGTGGGCATCACAAGTAAGACCAGTCATCATTGTTGCTTATACCATGCATAATTAGGCAATGTTGACAATTACTTTTCTTTTCCAGTAGTATGTGTATTACCTTCTAGCATTATGGACTATAACCAATAAAGATGAAGCATTGAGATCAGCACCAGCTTGATTTCTCCTTGTTTGTTCTGTGACTCACTTATGGAGTATTCCCAGCTGTTAAGTTCTGGTGGGTAACCAAGAGCAAGGACAGGAGCCAGTATTTTTTGAGAGTCTATCAAACGCCTGCTCTACTGCTTGGAAAGGGAGAATCTGTTTGGGTCTGGTTTGGGTGCCATAGTAAGGTCGTGTGTTGGGGGCTCAGGTTCCGGACCTGCTAGGATCACCTGGAGCAGCCCGGCACTGCTCCAGGCAGGTAAAAACTTAGGACAGATTGACTCTCGGGGTGTGGACAATTGATTTGCTGGTTTGTGGCAGACGGGCTGGTGGCTAGTGGGCCTAGATCAGAGCCCTAAGCCCCTGCAGAGTGTGGCTGCCCAGCGGTTTGCCCCTCCCCCTTGCAGCTGGAAGTGTTCTTGAGTTTGGGTCTGGCTCAGGTGCCATATTGAGGTCGTGTGTTGGGGGCTCAGGTTCCGGACCTGCCAGGATCACCTGGAGCAGCCCAGCATTGCTCCAGACAGGTACCAGGGCACGGGCTAAGTCAGGCATC
>VZQC01012857.1:840863-861880 GCA_009823505.1 Rhizomys pruinosus
TTCAAAATAAATAAATAAATAATATAATAAATAAATAAATAATAAATGAAAGTTAAAAATGCGTGATAATAAATAAAGGGGGCTTACAGTTACAATGATTTAAACCTTTGTTGTTGCAAAGAACTTTCATTATATTAATCTTCTTATAAAACAACTTTAACGGTATGGTGAATGAAGATTTTGGTATGATTCCGACAAGTCAAAACATCACCAGTCAATGGTCTGAGATAGAAGGTCAGCCTTGCATCGTGTAGGTTGCTACCAAGAAATTACAGCCTGGAAGGTTGGCCTATCTAGACTACTTATAAAGGAGAAAGGCCTCAGACTTGCTTACATGTCATCCAACGATTACTCTTTAGGGACCATGGTAAGATGTAACGATGTTGCCTTAGGTGAGTCGTAATGAACCGTTACCGTTTAGGATTTGCATGCACAGTGTTCAATATGATATGACTCTCATTTGACCTCGCTTTTCACTAGAATAAAGAAACATGGGTTGGTAATAGACAAGTTGCATCTCATCACTGTAAAATTAGAGGTGACTTATTAGGATAGGTACTTCTTATGAATGGTTAAGACTTGCTTTTCTTTAATTGGATATAGGGAGAATTGGGATAGTGGTAAGTAGGTTTATTTCTAATTCATGACATGATATATCGAATTACTAAGTTCTCTTTAATGGTTGATACTTAAGCAAATATATATTTATACGGGAGCCTAGCTGACACTGTCAGCAATGGATTGTTCTTCCAGGGAGATGTTGGCCAGGGATATATCAAAGCGCCCCCTCCCCCAACAAAGGTATTAAGCTTCTTTCCTGGTAATATGGGATTACCTGCAGGAGGAGAGCGGTAGGCCTTGCTGTCAATGATCTTGATTGTAAAGACATGGGAAGTTTGTTCTGCGAGAACGCGCATTTGAAATGATACAGTCGGTCCTTGGTAATCAGCAGAGAGTTTACCAACAGGCGACTGAACCAATAACAGGCTAATTTTGGTCTCCTTTGCGTCATAGCAAGATACCTCTACCATTACATCAGCTACACCTTACCTGCATTAGTAATACTGTGTAGCAGTGGCGCCAAGTTGTTTTATATCCCAAATCTATTTGGCTATTGACTCCTCTCCTTCGAGGAGGAATTAACTCATGGATGTTGCCACAAGCTTATAATCGTCTAGAGTGATTAGGAGATGTTATTTATGCCACGTAAGACTTGTCATCTTTCTGCAGGAAAAAAAAGTTATCATGGATAACACACCAACATCTGTGTCTATATCCCAAAGTAACCTACCATCGTATCTATTATCATGTTGAATTACACTATATTATCTATTATCACTTGTGTTCATTAGTAGGATGAGAAAGGATAGATTCCCTGGACAAACAAGTTAGCCATGCAAAGGAAACGGCCAGAAGATTCTCTGCGTCCTAATATCAAATCTCCAGACAAAGTAGACTGTTTCCTCTTTCGATCCACCTGGCCCCTTTTTCTAAGCGTAGGAACAATACTGTGGAAGAGTGAGGTGAGGTAGAATGTAAGGGTGTGATTGTGGTGAATCGGCAAAAACTATAGTTGACATAGTATGTGTGTGAACGCTTTATTTGATTCGAACTTTGACTTGAACATTCAAAGCCCCTCCAGGCAGGAGTGGGGGAGCCTTGGGGCTGTTGTGGGTTTGGGCACAAACTGCTTGCAAATTGGTTTAATATGAGAAGGATGTCTGTACTCCAAAACAAAAAAAAAGAAAAAGGAGCTCAGCTAGGAATAAAAAAGCTCTTTTTAAAGCTAGGTTTTCATGCCATGCCTGAAGATAGGCCAGGAAGCCTGGGGAAGATAGTCTATTAACGATACACTCTGTGGGGCTGGGAGGACTGGCCTAGCGGTAAGAGCGCACGTCTTAACAGCGGACCCGGGTTCGAATCCCCAGCCCCCAGTTCATGGCGGCCATGCTGAGAACGTCTGAACTCCAATCCAGGAGAAACTCCAGCTTCACAGGGGAATCGACACCTCTCTTCGGACCTGCCGGGTTGCACGTCAGGCGGGTGCACAGGCTTGCATAGCAGACCGTTCATTCATACACATACAGAAATAAATTAAAAAAAAAAATTAATAAAAACTTGTTAAGATTTTGCAATTCAAAACGGTATATACTTAAAAATACATTATATTTTATTAGAGAGGTATTCGTGAGATTTACACAGAAAGTATAAATAAACCATAAGTTAATAGGACTTGATTTCTCTCTGAAGTATAATCCAGTTAATAGCTTTAAAGAGCCAAGTGTATTATTGGGTAAAATTTATTTGGGCAGGTGACTATCAACTCTGCCAAGCTTTAGGTCCAAACATTTATAGGATATTTTAGGCTAGTGAAATGTTTATATTAGTTTAAATCTGCGTTGGATATAGTTTTGGGAAATAGTAAATGCAATGGTATATAACATTTGAACTTAATGGGATTTAAATCTATTGTTTTATTTAGTAATTGTAATGAAATCATACAGTAACATTGGGGTTAAATGTACAACAAGGATTGCTCTCCTATACTTGTCGGAGAGAGGAGCGCAGGGTAGCATGTAAAGGTGCGGAGAGATAGGGGGGAACATGTGAGGACTACAGGAATATAATGGACACATGATTGATCAACACTTGCCTGTGCATACAAGCATCACCAAATGGAGTATGGAACCTTGGTTTGTTCAAAATTTGGACATAGATACTTGAAAATGCAAACACAATTATAATTGTTACAGCAAACTGAAGTCAACACCAAGTGTTAAGTCTGTAAAAACGTGTTTTATATTGTTAGACATCCTACATTAAACAAATAAAAATAAATAAGAGCAAAAATTAAAGCAGGCGGGGGAAGCCATTTAAGTCCGTGCACTTGGGATGGCAGAGGCGGCAGGTGCGGTAAGCAGCTCGTGAGTCTACAGCGTGCGAGTGTGTCCTAAGGCAGCAGCTGGGACCTACAGGGCGACCCGTCTCGAAAAGACCAAAAAAAAAAAAATAGAATAATGGAAAAAATAAGAATTAAAAAAAAAAGTAAGAAAGAGAAAAAAAAAAATAAAAAGGGAGAATCCATTCCTGGCATTGAACTTTTTATTTGCTACCTTATGGTGTCTTGTACAGGCATTGTCCTCCCATTATAGGGTAATTCAGTTTAAACAACTTTTGTTGTTGTTTTTTAAGGTTTTATTTATTTTTATTTTTTTTTATTTTTTAATGTAGTTTTTTTTTTTATTTTTACACACATGAGTGTATTGCCTGCATCTGTGTAAGTACATGTCATGCAATACCCACAGAAGTTACAAAACGATGTCAGATTCCCTTGTAACTGGAATTATGGATGATTTTTAGCCATCATGTTGGTGCTAGGAACAAAACCTGGGTCCTCTGTTAAAGCAGCCAGTGCACTTAACCCCTGAGCTATCTCTCCAACCTTCTTATTTTTGTATGTGATTATTTTGCCCTTATGTATGTAAGTGCACCACATCCAGGCCTGTGGCACTCAGAGACCAGAAGATGGCACTGGACTTCCTGGAACTAGAGTTACCGACAGGTGTTCACACCATGTGGGTGGTGGGGACTGAACCCAGGTCCTCTGGAAAAGCAGTGATAGTGTATTCCCTACTTTGTCCTCTACGTGATTCAGATTATCAGGTCTTATGTTGAGGCCTTTGATCCATCTGGAGGTGAGTTTTGGCTGGGGTGAGAGATAGGGATATAGTTTCATTATTCTACATATAGCTATCCAGTTTGACCACCACCATTTGTTGAGCATGCGGTCCTTACACCAACATGTATTTTTGCTCCTTTCTCAAAAATCAGGTGACTGTTTAGTGCATGGATTTCATTTAACTCCACTGATTAATGTCAAAAAAATTCCAGTACCTTGGTGTTTAAATTGCTATAACTCCATAGTATAATTTGAAATATGGGATGATAATGCCTCCAACTCTTCTTTTGTTCAGGATTTGGGGAGTAATATCCTGGAATTCTTGTGTTTCTGTATGAAATTTGAGGTCATATTTGTAATGTCTGTGAAGAACCATGCTGAAATGTTAGTGGAGATTTTGATGAATTTGTAGATTGCTTTTGGTAGGATGGTCATTTTAGCAATATTAATCCTACTGACCCATGAGCATAGGAGTTTTTTTTTTCCATTCTATGGCATCTGCAATTTCTTTCTTCAATGGCTTAAACTTTTAACATATAACTCTTTCAATTCTTAGGATAAATTTATTCTAAGATATCCTGTGAGTTTTGAGGCTATCATGAATGGGATTTTCCTCCTGATTTCTTTCTCAGTATGTATTTTTATTCATGAATAGGAAGACTACTGATTTGGGGGTGTTAATTTTGTATCCTGATACTTTGCTGAATGTGTTATCAGCTCTAGGAGTTTTCTGGTGGAGTCTTTGGATTATTATGTATAAAATCATATCATCTGAAAATAGTAATATTTTGAATTCTTCCTTTCCAATTTGTATCCCTTTATCTTTTTCATTTCTCTTACTGCTCTAGCTAAGACTACAAGTACTATATTGAACAAGACTGGAGAGAGTCAACATCCTTGTCCTGTTCCTGATTTTAATATAAATGCTTTGAGTTTTCCTATGGATTTTCAATCTGGATTTTGGATTTATAATTATAAGGGCACTAATCTCACTCATGAAGACTATACCCTAATTACCTAATTATCTCCCAATGACTTCAATTCCTACTAATATCACACTGAGATTAAATTTCACTATATGACATTTGGGAAGACACCTTTAGTCCATAGAAGGGTACAAAATGGGTCCTTGTTGTTTAATAAGGAAAAATAGTTCTGCAGTTTCTAAGATTACCGTATCTCATCCTAACCTTTCTAAATACTCCTTCTGTGATTAACAATTCTTTATTCTTGTTTTCAGCCAAGCGATGGGCATCTCTTGATGTAAGGTCCCACCAAGATTTGTGGGGGGAGGTATTTAATCCCTGGCTGATCCATGTGGAAAACACGCACAGGAAAGCACACCATGTGGACACATGTTAAGGTCCAAATGCAAAGAGAGTTTTTATTCCAAAATGTCTGGTTATGTAGCCATCATGACTCATATCTCAAGGCCAAATCCTAAACCTTTTCACCCCTACACCCAACCCTATAGGTGTGGTGAGGGAGGTCCAATTGATTTACAATGCTACTCATCTTAACTAAGTTATCCCACATCTCACCCTTTAAATTTTAGTTTTTTTAATTGTTCCGAGAGTCCCCGGAACCCATGGGCGAGACTAACAACACAAACCAACCTGAATTTTGACTAGCCAGCTGCTCAACCCCGTTTTGAGTGCTAGGCACTGGGGGTCAGGTCAGACTTGAAGCCTTTATTCACACTAAGGCCAATTAATATCCAAAAANATGTTGCAAGGAGTAGGGATCCAAGTTAGGTTCCTCTCTGAGCCCTTCTGGCACATGGAAGTTGACAGGACCTATTAGGCTTTTTTCATGGTATGAGAATGAGTAAAGATTGGTGGTCACTGGTCACCCAGGACTTAGGATTACTTGAAAAAATAACTGTCAGAATGTGGAATACTTACATCTCCTGAACAGATACGTTGTCAGGAAAATCTAGGAGGACTTGGGCTGTTTGTTAGACTGGTTAGTCCTTTCTGAGACTCTATAAATTCTGCTACAGTGGCAGATCCACATAGCTCTTTTTGAAATACAACTTTGAGTCCAGTAAGTAAGTTCATCCTTTTAGGGTTCTGTAGCTGCCAGTGTATTTTTTTTAATATGGAACGCTTCACGAATCTGCATGTCATCCTTGTGCAGGGGCCATGCTAATCTTCTCTGTATTGTTCCAATTTTAGTATATGTTCTGCTGAAGCAAGCACCAGGGGTACCTTTTTAATCCTACTAACAAAGCACAAGCAATTAGATGTGCAGGCATTTAAATAGTACTAATTATTATGGAAAGCTAAGCTGTGAGCATAGACACAGATGTTTGGATGGTATGCTAATCCAAAAACAGTGATTTTTCTATAAAGAGTGACAATTTCTTACTGTGGCTTATAACGTCTCCTAACCAATAGAGGACATAAGCTTGAAGCATCAGCAGTGAATTATTCCTGTCACTGTTGCACAGTATTTCCAAGCTGGGGAGGTGTAGCTAATGCTGATGAAGGAGGCTTGCTTGACTCAAGGAGACCAATATTTTGCTTCATTGCATTAGTGCCTTTGGTAATGCTCTCTGGCATTTCAGAGGCCAACTGTACATTAGCAAGTGACATCTCAAAGCATTTTTCCATGCTTACACCAGGTCTTTGACAACAGGGTCTTACCGCCTCTCTCCTTGCAGGTATCTCATTTTATAGACAAAAGGCCTTTATTTTGGGGGCTTGAATGCCCTAGCCAACTTCTCCTTGGCAGAATAATCCATTGCTGATATCAGAGCTCTCCTGTATTAATATATTTTGCTTAATTACACAACTTATAAACACTTTCCTATTGTATTTGGCTCTGAATAGAGAATTATATTTCACAGTTCCTATGTCTATCAGTCCATTAAAGATGCTAGTTATACCTGTTTTTTAAGAAATTACCACTAGGGGCTGGAGAGATGGCCTAGCAGTTAAGAGCACCAATTGCACTTGCAGAGGACCTGGTGACTGAGAACTATCTGTAACTCCAATTCCAGGAGAACTCCAGTTCCAGGGGTATCTGACACCCTCTTCTGACCTCTGCGGCATTCCACAACATGGGTGCACAAACCTACATGCAGGCAATACATTTATACACATATATAAATTAAAAAAATTTAAGAAAGAAATTACCACTATAAGAATTGGTTCTAATTTACAGTTAGAGAATGCCTTCATTACCATCATGTTTTACTTTTCCCTATAAAAGTGAGAGGTAGGAAGGTTTCTCAGCATCTGGAAGGTAAACTTCATTAGGGCCCATTATAAACAGTTATCCCATATAGAATTCAGAGAGATGCTCAGTGTCTGTCACATGACTCATGCAGTCTGAGGTTCCTTTTCCTGTAATGGTCAGATGGGTTCGCCTCTCTGCTGGCATTTCCCAGTCCATCCTGCACAGCCAAAAGTTGTACATTTTCAGGCATTTAGGTTTGTGTTTTTACCTTTGAGAACATACAAATCTCCTCCCATTGTTAATTTCAAGATCTCAAAATTGAATATTTATCAAAAGGTTTGGAATATAGAGTTTTCCATTTGTATCCCAGAATGAGTACTATACCACCTCCCCCTTTTTGTTTTTTTTATTTTTTTTTAATTTGACCTATAGATGCCTAAGTTGTATTACACATACCCATAAACAGGAACCAAGGCATAAGTTTTCATCAAATTCACTCAAACTGTTTATCACTGACTGTATGCTATTTATTTGGGAAGTAGACTTCCACTTAATTTCTTTAAATTATCCTACAAGTAAAAGAAAATGTTACAAGGTGATACTGTACAACACAGAAAAAATACAGAGAACATATGTGTACCTTAACCCCAAAGTTATTGTTGGAAATTCAATACAAATTATAAGTAAAACAACATTTTATATTCCCAATTAGTTCAAAAGTGCTACCATTTCCACCAAAAATTCAACCAAATTTAACTAATATAGACATTTTTACTAAGTCTTAAAATATCCTATAATATGTAGACAAAGCTTGGGCAAATTTGAATACCTGCCAAATAAATTTTAACCAAATATATATACACTTTGTTCTTTAAAATTATATGACTAGACTATGATTTCAGAAAAATTAAGTACATTAACTTATATGGTTTATTTTGTATTTCTGTATAAATTTCTACATAAATACCTCCCTATATAAATATGTGTGATTTTTTATATGTACCATTTTGAATTACAAACCTTACAAAGTGGATTTTAATGACTATCTTCCTCAAAGCTCTTAGCCTTCTCCAAGCCTGGCATGAAAATTTGCTTTAAAGATTTTTCAATATCTAACTCTTAATAAAATTTTCTTTTACAGCTCTTATGCCCAGTAGTTAATGAAAGACTGGCTTGGGCTGGAGAGATGGCCTAGCGGTTAAGAGAACTGACTGCTCTTACAGAGGACCCGGGTTCGATCCTTAGCACCCACATGGCGGATGAGAACTGCCTGTAACTCCAATTCCAAGAGAACTCCAATTCCAGGGGAATCCGAAATCCTCTTCTGACCTCCGCAGCATTGCATGACATGGGTGCACAGACCTACATGCAGACAGTACATTCAGACACAAAAATAGATAAATAAAATATTTTTAAAAAAGACTGGCTAGATATGCCCCATGAGAAATTGTTACCATCATTACCATCTTGATTTTTTTTTGTTGTTTTATTGTTTATGTGGGAGCTTCTAAGAAGCTACCTTTGTCATGAGCAGGTACAGCACAGTCCAGCTAAGGAAAGGGGAACACAGTGCCCCCTTTGTGGATACTGTGGGGAACTGACCCTTTGGCACAAAGGTCAGTTGGTTACTCCTGTAACCTGACCGGAGAGGTACTTCCTACTCAGGTTCTTAGCCTGGGACAACGAGACACATTTCTCACAATTGGCCATGACTTTCCACCTGCCCAGAGCCAGGATAGGAATTTTTCTCACAACACCAGCTACCCAGGTTGGTGGTCTGCAAAGGGAGCCTTTTTCCAACCCAATGGCCACCCAAATGAAATGCAGGCCTCAACTCCAGCTGTCCAGAATGGAACCCTTTTTCCAACCCACTGGCCATCCGAATGAAATGCAGGCTTGCCTTAGCCTGTATATGTGCAATAATTAAAAATTATGGCCAAGAATTCCACAATGATGTTAATGGGAATTCACATTTTTAAAAATTTTTAAATTTTTGTATTTTTTTAATTTTTTATTCCCAAAGTCCCAAAAATTTAACACTTTAATAAAATAAAAACCTGTTTGCCTCTTTGTTTCAGATTTTGAAAGGGTGTAACCAGTAGGTGGCAATGTAGATCCATTAATATGTTCAATGAATTTTTAAAAATTTTAATAGATAACCCATAGCCTTTGCTGAAATTTAATTATGTGTTGGCTGTTTAATACAAATCTGCGTCTTGAGAATGAAGGGCAATGTTCCAACTCGGAGGCAGTGATTTTACTGGTATTATAGCTGTTAACATTAAAATATACTTAGAAAACAAGTACACACATCCGTACACTTGTGTGTGCACACATATACATACATACATACATACATACATACATACACACATACATACATAATAAAGAATGGTTTGTTAGGTTGACCTGTAAGAGATGAAAGCCACATTGTCTGATGTTAAATGAGAAACCTGAAATTTTTGTAATTTGTCATAGGGCTATTTTTACACAATTACAATAAATGTCCTAGTAACACACAAAACAGCTGAGATCCATATGCCACCTCTTAGACCCATTCCCAACCACTTGCTTTCAATGAAATATCCCTAAAATCTACTCATTCTTTTTCTATCCTGTCCCTTCTGGTTAACTATCCCTAAGCTGTACCTAGTCTAAATCTAACTATCCCTATGCTATTTACAAATCTAAACATTGAGGAGGGTGCCCAAAAGTAGACAGGTCAAAGTTGTTTTAGTCTTGGACTGATTTATCTTGTCTTATTATTAAGGACTTTGGAAGAATAATAATTATCCATAATCAGAACAACAATCACAATATTAACCATTATTAATCACAACCAATTATCAATAATTATTAACCATTGTTAGTCGCAATAATCATTAATAATTATTATGAATAATAATTGTCAATAATAATAGCCAACAACAATGAACAATTTATTATTAGACTGAATTTTTATCAATTATTGTTAATAATTATATTCAATAACAATAATTATAGCTGTTAATAACAATTACCAACAACAATCAACAATTTATCAATAAACTGAATAATATGCATACTATAAACCCAATTAAAAATTGTTAATACTAAGGGGTATAAAACAAACATTCTTTATGAGTTGAATCTATCTTTGTTTAACAGTCAGATCCCAATTAGATTTAAACCTATAGGATTATAATGAATTAGAAGCAGGAACTTGCATTCACTCACACATACACACAGTTTGAAGATGGGCTTAAAGAAACATAAAAGTTTTATTCAAAAAATTTTTCATTTAAATTGAACCAAAATATCAATTCCTGTTAAAGGGGCTTTTACTAATGGTCCTTACAAAAGACAATTTATCAGAGAAAGTTTCCTTTGTTAGTACTCCAGAGCCTGAAAACACTCCTAGAAATCCATCTATTTTGTCTCCAAGGGCTGAAATCAAAAGACTGTTATTATAAGTCAAAATTTAAAGGGCATGATTTAGATACCACATGCTCAGTCCAGGAGGTTGACAGCAGGCTGGCGACGCCAGAACACAAACCAAGTGTGATCAGGAATTCTGTGGGGAAAAAAAAATCTTTTAAAAAGAGCAAGATAAAAGCCAGGCATGGTGGCACATGCTTTTAATCCTAGCACTTGGGAGGCAGAGGCAGGTGGATCTTGGTGAGTTCAAGGCCAGCCTGGTCTACAGAGCGAATTACAGGACAGCTGGGGCTACAGCGAAACCCTGTCTTGAAAAGACAAAAAAAAAAAAAAATAAGGCAATATAATACCAATGTTCCTTTTTGGTTTTAAGACTACTAAATGATGTCAAGCTTATAGATGAGACTGTGACTTATTAAGAATTGAGAAACTCAATACTATAGTTAAATAGATAATAAAAGTATTTGTTTTGGAGCTAATTATTGTATATTACTATTTTTTTGGTTTGTGACCTGAGTTTCAACAGCTGCACCAGCTCTTCAGCCCTTTATATTACTATTTTTTAAAATGGTGAGGGGAGGAGAAATTCCTAAAAAGAGGACCCAAGTCTATACCAAAGTAATTACAATGGGATNTGACCTTTGAGAACATACAAATCTCCCACCCGATTTGTTAATAGCATGTTCAAGAGTCTCAAAATAGACTATTTCTCAACAAGGGGTGGAATTTAGAGTTTTCCATTTGTATCCCAGAATGAGTACTATACCACCTCCCCCCTTTATTTGTTTGTTTTTTTATATTTTTTTTTGTAATTTGACCTATAGATGCCTAAGGTTGTATTACACATACCCATAACAGGAGCCAAGGCATAAGTTTTTTTTCATTAAATTTACCCCAACTGTTTATCACTGACTGTAATGGCGATTTATTTTTGGGAAAGTAGAACTTCCACTTATTTCTTTTAAAGTTATCCTACAAAGTAAAAGCAAATGTTACAAAGGAAGGTGGATACCTGGTACAACAACACAGAAAAAATACACGAGAGACTATATGTGTACCTTAACCCCAAAGTTATTGTTTGGAAAGATTCAATAACAAATTAATAAGTAAAACACATTTTTATAATGCCCAAGTTAGTTCAAAAGTGGCTACCATTAAAGTAACCATTATCCACCCTGTGAATGTATTAACCAAAAATTCAACACCAAATGTTAACTAAATATAAAACAATTTTTTAACTAAGTCTTCTTAAAAATATCCTATAATATGTAGACAAAGCTTTGGAAAAGTTGAAGAACATGCCAAATAAATTGTTTAAACACAAATATATATAAACAACAAACAACTTTTGTTCTTTAAAATTATATGACTAGACTATCACTTCAGAGAAATCAAGTCATTAACTTTATATATGGTTTGAATTTTTGTATTTCTGTATAAATTCTACTGAACTACCTCTATATAAATATGTGTGGATTTTTAATGTAACCAGAGGTTTTTGAATTACAAACCCTTACCAAAGTGGGATTTTAAATTACTATCTTCCTCAAAGCTCCCTTAGCCTTCCTCCAAGCCCTGGCCTACTGAAAATTGCTTTAAAAAATTAAAAAAAAGATTTTTTTTTTTTTTTTTTTTTTTTTTTTAAAATTTTTTCTTTTAAAACAGCCTCTTATGCCCCAGTATTAATGAAAGATGGCTTGGGGCTGGGAGAAGAATAGGCACTAGCGGTTTAAGAGAACTGACCTGCGCTATACAGAGGACCCCGGGTTTCGAAATCCTATAGCAAAACCGCACATTTAGCGGATAGAATTCTGCCCTTGTAACTCCAATTTCAGGAGAACTCAATTTCCAGGGGAGAAATGCTCTATTCTGACCTCCGCAGCATTTGCATGACAAATGGGGTGCACAGACCTACTGCCAGACAGTACATTCAGACAAAACAAAAATAGATGAATAAAATAATTTTTAAAAAAAAAAAGACTGATCTTAGATAGCCCCGCATGAGAAAATTTGTTACCATCATTACCGATCCGAATTGATTTTATTTTTTTTGTTTGTTTTTATTGTTTTTATTGTGGGAGCATTCTTAAGAAGCTAAAAACCTTTGTCCATGGCAGGTAAACAAAGCAACAGTCCAGCCTTAAGGAAAAGGGGAAAAACACACAGTGCCCCCTTTTTGTGGTACTGTGGGGAACTGACCCTTTGGCACAAAGGTCAGTTGGTTAATCCTGTAACCCAACCGGAGACATAACTTCCTATTCAGGTCCTTAGCCTGGGAAGAAGAAGGACAAACATTTTCCACAATGTGGCCATGACTTTCCAACCTGCCCAGAGCACAGGATAGGAATTTTCATGCACAACACCAGCTACCCAGGTTTGGTGATCCACAAAGGGAACCTCTTTCCAACCCACCTGCCACCCGAATGAAATGCAGGGCCTCAAACTCCCAGCTTTCCAGAAATGGGAACCCTTTGTTTCCAACCCCAACTGGCCATCCCGAATGAAATGCAAGGCTTGCCTTTATTAGCCCTGTTATATTTGCAATAATTAAAAATTATGGCCAAGAATTCCACAATGATTAGATTAATGGGAATGCCAATTTTTTAAAATTTTTTTTAAATTTTTTTTGTATTTTTTTTTAATTTTTTATAATATAAATAAAATTAGTAATTAAGATGGAAATAAAAGAAGTATTTTCTTTTTAAAAATAAAAAATAAAAAACCTGGTTTTTTGCCTCTTTTTTTCAGATTTTGAAAGGTTGTACCCCAGTAGGTGGAAATGTAGATCTATTAAGATGTTCAATGATTTTTTAAAAATTAATTATAAACCCCTAAGCCTTGTGGCTTGAAATTTAATTATGGTGTTGCCCTTTTTTAAATAACCAAATTTGCGTCTTGAGAATGAAGGGCAATGTTCCAACTCAGAGGCAGTGATTTTACTGGTATTATACCTGTTTACAAACGATTAGAAATCTACTAGAAAACAGTCACCCACAATATCCCCGTACACGTTTTTTTGTGGTGTGCACAAGCATTATACATACATACAATCATACAATACATAACATACACACATACAATACATAATAAAGAATGGTTTGTTTAGGTTTTATTTTGACCTGTTAAGAGATGAGCCACAGATTTGTCCTGAATGTGTAAAATGGAAACCTTGACCAATTTTTTTTGTAATTTTGTCATGGGCTATTTTGTTTTTTTTAACACAATAAAATAAATTCCCTAGTAAACAACAAAACAGCTGAAGATTCCATAAAAATGCCACCTCTTAGAACCCCATTCCCCACCACTTGCCTTTCAAATGAGAAATAATCCCTAAAATACTACTATTTTTTTCCCTATCTTGTCCCTTCTTGTTAACTATCCCTAAGCTGTACCTAGTCTAAATCTAACTATCCCTATGCTGTTTACAAATCTAAAGATTGAGAAGGGTGCCCAAAAGTAGACAGGTTAAATTTGTTTGTAGTCTTGGAACCTGAATTTTAAATCCTTGTCTTATTTATTTAAGGAGACTTTTGGAAGAATAAAATATTATCCATATCAGAAAACAATCACAAAAATTTAACCATTTATAATCAACAACCAAATTAACATTCTTAATTATGTAACCATTGTTTTATCGCATAAAAAATCATTAATAATTAAGGATGAAAATTTAAAATATTTTAAAAAAAAAAAAAAAAAAAAAAAAAAAAAAAAAAAAAAAAAAAAAAAATTTTTTTTATAAAAAAAAAGCAATTATGTTTAATAATTATAGTCAATAACAATAATTATAGCTGTTAATAACAATTACCAACCCCTCACCATTTATCTCAATAAGACGATAATCTGGCCTACTCTCCCAACCACCAATTCAAAATGGTTAATACTAAGGGGTAATAAAACAACATTCTTGTATGAGTTGAATCTACTTTGTTTAACAAGTCGATCCAAAATCCCCCAATTAAAGATTTAAACCTGTAGGTTATAATGAATGAAAAGTCAGAACTTGCATTCACTCACACATACACAAAGCTTGAAGATGGGCTTAAAGAAACAAATTAAAATTTTTTATTCAAAAAATTTTTTCATTTTTTAATGAACCAAATAATCAAATCGTCCCCCTGTTAAAGGGGCCTTTTACTAATTGGTCCCCCTTAAACAAAAGAAAAACAATTTTTTATCAGAGAAATTTTCCTTTTTTGTTAGTATCTCCAGAGCCGGAAACAACTACCTAGAAAAATCCATCTATTTTTTGTCCTCCAAGGGCTGAAATCAAAGAACTGTTTTTTATTTAAATTATAAGTCAAAATTTAAAAATAAAGAGGGCATGAAAATTTAGATACAACATGCGCGTCCAGGAGGTTTTGACAGCAGGACTGGCGACGGCCAGAAAAAAGAACACAAACCAAGTGTGATCATAGAAATTTCGGTGGGAAAAAAAAATCCCTGTTAAAAAAGAGCCAGAAATAAAAGCCAGCAATGGTGGCAACAAATACAAAAATGCTTTTAATTTAATCCCTAGCACTTGGGCGGCAAGAGGCAGTGGATCTTGGGAGTTCAAAGGCCAGCCTGGTTCCCTACAGAGCGAAATTTACAGGACAGCGGGGCTACAAGACGAAACCCTGTCCCTTGAAAAAAGAACCAAAAAAAAAAAAAAAAAAAAAAAAAAAAAAGGATTGGAGCAATGGCCTTGCAGTTAAGAAAAACAAACCAACTGCTCTTGCCAGAGGACCTGGGTTCCAAATAAAATAAATTAATTAAAAAAAGAAAAATTCTCTGGCAACATGTTATTACAAACTTTATGACAAACACGATAACCTCAAAAATTCTAAGCTTGTTTCCCTAAGTAACATGATTATTTTAGTAACATAATGTAATAAATTTTTTTTAAAACTTTAAAAAAAAGCTTAAGGCCCACTTAACCGCTGTTGGATAGAAGTTTTTCCCAGTTTTGTTTTTATTTAAATTTGTTTGAAAACAATTAATTGTCCAAATGGACAAGAAAAGTATATTATAATATTATATATATATTATATATATATATATATATATATATATATTCATGTCTGAAGAGTAGCTGAAATGTTTCAAACACAACGACTATATTTCATGTGCTTAATCCTACTCTGGGAATTATGACATCACTACCATTTTGTGTTATACTCTGACAACATAATCTGACCATGGGGCAGCAGAATTTCTGTGCACAAACTTTATCAAGTAAATTTTAATGATCTATTTTGCAATAAAATATTCTGTCCAACTGAAAACAAGAGTAAAGGATTGTTTTTGTTTGTTTTCCAGACAGAATAAACACCTTTATTACACAAGCTAAAATGATTCATTTGCCTTTCCCGGCTCTGATCTTCCTCAGGTAGAACTCCAGCTCCTTGTCATCTAGCACATAGCCATCCTCTCTACCACACTACCCCATCTATCTAATGCAGGCAAGAAGCTGGCCCTGCTGGAACTGCTCCTCTGGAAGACTGCTGATTTTAGCATTCTTGTTCCTTTCATCATATTTCTTTTGAATTTTCTTTGATCACTTTTTGTTTAAAATGTCTTCCACCTCAGGAGTCAGCTTGGTCCCTCTTCTTTTGGCCCAGGGGCAGTGCATAGTGGGAGTGTACCACTGTCCCTATGGTGTGCTGTCAATAAGCATGAAGCAGTTCTTCACCAAGGTCTTCATTCCGACTAGCTCTTTATTGGATGCATTGCAGACAACATCAATGACCCTTGTTTTTCTAGTACAACACTCAGAGCCGCAGGAGAAGTTCCTCATGTCCAATCTCAGGGCATGGTACTTCTTTTTTTTTAATTTTATTCATTCATTTATTTATTGCTCTCTTGTCTTCTTGTGGGTTTTTTTCTAAATCTAACTCTTCCTACCTAAACCTACTTGTGAATTCAAAATTGGGATTCAGCTAGCTGTATCACTTAAGTAATTCAAATCCATTTCAGCATGCTTAACTTAAAATGTAATATTTTTACTTAATCCCCAGGTAACCTAGGTATCTTTTGAGTAAAGATATATGCACAATTAAAATTAATTGGTTGATTTAATTTTATCTTGCTCTTTTTTTGGTTTTTTTGTCTTTTCTTTTTTTAAATTTTATTTATTTTTGTATGTGTATGAATGTACTGTCTGCATGTAGGTTTGTGCACCCGTGTTGTGCAATGCTGTGGAGGTCAGAAGAGGGTGTCGGATTCCCCTGGAACAGGAGTTCTCCTGGAATTGGAGTTTCAGATGGTTCTCAGCCGCCATGTGGGTGCTGGGGATCGAACCCGGGTCCTCTGTAAGAGCAGTTGGCACTCTTAACCACTAGGCCAACTCTCCAGCCCTGGCACTGAAGAATTTCTAGCACAGTAACTGATGTTTTGATTTCTTTGGGGGAAAATCTAAGCAAAATATAAAGAGTAAAGATTTATGGTCTCCTTAACTTCAATTTCCCACTCAAACTTCTAACCAAATTAGATGAAATTATTTGGATGAATCTATGATAAACATTAGGGATTTGTTTGGATTTGGTTTGATCTTTCAGACAGATCATTGCTGTGTTACTTACCTCAAGTTTCTGGCCACAAGTGATCCTTCTTCCTTAACCTCTGAAAGAGCTGGATCTAATAGGCACACACCAGTGTGTTTGACCAAATTGTAGGCTTTTAACTACAATTTTTTGTTGTCCTATCCTGTTTCCTGTTACATACATTTACACTCAAGGTCACTCACTCTCCCATTAACAGTACACACACACACACACACACACACACACACACACACACACACACACACTGAAAATCCTAGGCACTACAGTGAACAAGTTCACTAAGTGACATTCAAAGATAATACAGATAATTATATGGATTAGCCAGAGACACATTTCACATTTGATGTTTATGGCTAGGATGTGACCAAGGGGAAAGATTAAACAAACAGTTTGAGTAATAGAAGGACTTGCTGCATGTGAGGACTTGAATTCAGATCCCCAGAACCCACATTTATGATCCTAGTGCTTCTACCATGAGATACAAGGCAGAAATAGAAGAATCCTTGGAAACTCATGTGCCAACTAGCATAGTGTATTAGTCACTTTTCTGTTGCTGTGATAAAACACCATGACCAAGGAACTTAAAAAAGGAAGAGTTTATTTGAGCTTACGATTGATGGTTCCAGGGAATTAGTCCATTGTGGTGGGAGGCATGGCAGCTGGATCTGGAGCAGCACGCCGAGGGTCACATCTCGCAAAGAGCACAGGAAGCAGAGAGAGAGACTGGAGACCACAAAGCTTGTTAAACTCACTAAGCCTGCCCCCAATAACGTACTTCCTCTAGCATGGCCACACCTTCTAAGACCTCCAAGAAAAGTGCCACCAACTGGAGACAAATGTCTGAAGACTTAAAGCCTATAGGGGACACTCATTCAAACCAGCACACATGGTATATTCAGTGCAGCTATAGACAACAATGATATCATGTCTTGGATTTGGAGAAATGGCTCAGCTGTTATGAGCATTGGTTGTTCTTACAAAGGACCTGGGTTCAGTTCTCAGCACCCACATGTTAGCTAATGACCATCCATAACTCCAATTCCAGGGTATTTTATGTCCTCTTCTGGCCTCCACAATTATCCCATGCATGTGGTACACTTACATATATAGAAACAAAATATTCATACAGAAAAACACACAGATAATGAAAAAACATACTCTGTCTCAAGCAAGAAGGAAGACAGGGACCAACAACCAAGGTTTTCCTCTGATCTCTACATACATGTCATGTCATACACATATCCATACAGACACACAGACACACACATCCACCCATATCAGAGAGAGAGAGAGAGAAAGAGAGAGAGAAAGTGAGAGAGAGAGAGAGAGAGAGAGAGAGTGTGTGTGTGTGTGATGGTTAATCCTGGGTGTCAACTTGACTGGACTAAGGAACAAATAAGAGAAAAAGGGTCTTCTGATTGGACCACCTCAACCCAGATGGCCCACCCCAAATGTGGGCGTTACCTTCTGCCGGCAGGCAGTATTTAAGGCCACGGCAGCTGGAGCTGGTCCCTTTTTCTCCTGCGGCTTGCTTCTCTCATCTGGTGAGTTTGTCTTGCTGCCGTGATCAACCTCTCAGATCCCAGCATGTACTGAGACCGGCAGATCTCCTGGAATCCATTCGGGCCTTCAGCACTAGACTGGGACTACTGAGACATCCAGCCTTGTGGACTGAGCAGTTTCCTGGATTCTCGGCCTCTCCAGTTTTGCGCTACTGTTGAGCTCCGTCACGTGAGCAAATCAATAAATTGTATATAGTTATATATTCGTCCTGTTGCTACTGTTTCTTTAGAGAACCCTGACTAATACAGAGAGAGACAGAGAGAGAGAGAGAGAGAGAGAGAGAGAGAGAGAGAGAGAGAGAGAGATTAAAAATAAAGATGAGAGCAATAGAGAAAACTATCTGAGGTCAACCTCTGACCCTCGCATACAGGTAAGCACCATTGTACCAACATGCGCACTTCCATACACATGCATAGCCTCTCCTACATGAGTTACAATGGAAACTTTCTCAAGATTCAAAAATCATTGAAGAAGAAATTTGACTTGCACATGCAGTGGCAAGTTACTATCAAGGTGGAAGGAAACTGGGCTAACACATTTTCTGACCACACAATCTCTTTGGAGGAAAGACAAATGGTGCAGCGAAGAACACAACCAATGCTGACTCAATGGAATCAAGACAGGATGATTTTAGGAAATGTTTCCTTGGCTTTACAGTTGGTATTGTGACCATACCCTTTATATTCATTTGTTTTGGTTTACTCCATTATAACTGTATGATAGAGGAAGTCCAGACTCCAGGAGGGTAAGTTTTACATATTTAAGTTAAGAATGCAAAGTGTGCATGGTGAAGGTTTCTTTGTTGCTTAGGGCTGGATCATTTGTCTCCTGTAAACCCTAGTTTAGTTTTGTTGTTGTTGTTATTTTATAGTACTATCAATTATTTATTATGTGGTTCTAGTTTTCTGCTTAATGTCTAAGACCATGCAGATGGTCAACAAGAAGCATTTTCTTTTTACTCTTTTTATTTATCCTTATGTGTATGAGCATACTGCCTGCATGTAGGTAGATGCACCCGTGTCATGCAATGCCACGGAGGTCATAAGAGGGCATCAGATTCCCCTGGAACTGAAGTTAAAGACAGTTCTTAGTCGCCATGAGGGTGCTGGGAATCAAACTCGGGTCCTCTGCAAGAGCAGTCAGTGCTCTTAATCGCTGAGCCATCTCTCCAGCCCTTCTTTTTACTCTTAAGGCCAATTAAGGGTCTGGTCATCAGGAGTCGCTTGGGCTTAGGAAAAGCTCCTAATCCCTTTAGCTTTGCTTGTTCCAGTTGTGTCAACTGCTGGAGAGATGAGTCAAGGCCTCGCTGACTATGGCTTGCATTAGAAACATTGAGGGCATTTCCCCCTGTGTTGACTCTCCTCTTTGTAGAATGTACAACTGTTAGTGTGCAGAGAAATTTAGGGGGCGGTATACTGCCAAAGTCAGTTTAGATAACACTCAGGACAACGCTTCACCCTACTACCTCCTCATACCTGAGATGTTAGCAATGCTTACAATAGTATGCATTAGTCCCTCCCTTCCCCCTGGTGGAGAAGTTCTAGAATCCATTCAGAGGGCAGCTGGTCAACCAACACCACTCCCAACATTCAAGATGCGATTGCACAGATAGGCATATCTTGCTTTTCAAGGGCAGTTGGTTAACCACCTTCTCTAAAATGCTATTACACACGGGGCTCAGCAGTTAAAGCACTGGCTACTATTCCAGAGGGCCCAGGTTAGGTTAAGAGCACCTGCATGGAAGCTAACAACCAACTGTAACTCCAGTTCCAGAGGCTTTCACACCCATTTCTGGTCTCCTCAGGCATTGCATACATGTGGTGCACTTATATAACATGCAAGCAAAACACTCATGAATACTTTGACTCTACTTATGTGATATATTACATTTATAGATTTATATATGTTGAACCATCCATGCATTTCTAGCCATCCTGATCCTAATGAATGATGCTTTGGATGTGGTATTTGATTTAGCTTGCCAGGATTTTATTGAGAATTGTTGCATCTATGTTCATCAGAGAGATTGGTCTCTCATTGTCTGTATATTTCTCTCTGTATCTGTCTCATTCTATCAATCAAGAGATTGAACCTAGGGCCTTGAACATGCTAGACAAGTGACCCATCACTAAGCTATACTCACAGCCCTGTTTTTAATTTTTGTTTGAGACAGGGTTTCACTAAGTTTTTCAGGCTGGTCTCAGACTCATTCTGTATCCAAGCAAGACACTGAAATAGCTATACTCCTCTGTCATCCTTCTGAGTAACTTAGATTACAGGTCTTTGCCACTATGCCTAGATCTCTTTCTTTTAACAGTAAACTTGAAACAACTTTGCATCATTCCATTCATATACTGTAAGTTATCTAATGAGGTTAAATGGTAAAATACGCCAGGCATGGTGGCGCATATCTTTAATCCTAGCACTTCGGAGGCAGAGGCAGGTGGATCTCTGTGAGTTCAAAGCCATCCTGGTCTACAGAGCAAATTCCAGGACAGCTGGGGCTACATGGAGACCCTGTCTCGAAAAGACCAAAAAAAAAAAAAAAGATAAAATACACTTCTGAAAGAGAATTTAACATGAATTCATATGAATATATATACATATATAATATGAGTATATATATGAAT
>VZQC01012857.1:864083-876848 GCA_009823505.1 Rhizomys pruinosus
TCCCATCCCAGATCATGTACTCTGCCCATACTGTCCTGCATCTTTCTCTCAGTTTTTATTTTTTATTGTTTTTTTAGCTATAAGTGATAAATCCATGAGTACAAGCATACCAACATTGTACAATTCTAGAGGCTGTTGTGTCCAAACCCTCACAGCCCCACTTTCCAGCGGGGGTGAGGGGTTGTATTGGTTTTTAATCTAAAGTTGATCAAATGAGTGTCCAGAACATATTGGCTGTGGTTTCACAATTCACCCCAATACGCAGCCCTTAAATTCTACCATGCCCCCTCTTCCTGCAGATTGTTCCCTAGTAGGCTTAGAATAAGGGGCACAGGTGGATGAGAGGCAAACCAGTCCACTACGCTCTCTGGAGCTGTTGTCTGGACTCTGGTCAATTCCCTGCCTGGTTTCCGCTTCATTGGTTGATAGTTTGTCCAGGAATGAAACTCCTTTCGATCCTACTAATGGAAGCACAAGCAATTAGATAATATAGGTATTTAAAACAGCTCTAAATGTTTATTGTGGTTGGTTACTTTGGTATAGAAATGTTACCGCCTGGCTAGCTCTCCGTCTGGTCGTGGGTTTCTGGGGGAGTCCCTTTGGCAGGAGAACATGAGGAAGCTGATGGCTTGTAGAAATGAGAGACAAATTTCCCAAATCCACAGGCACTTGTATTGAAAGCAGGGGCACGTGCTTATATAGAGGTCTTAGGAGAAGGCAGAACAAAGGTTTTGGTGAAGCTTTACAATTACATAGGTTACTAAATGGTCAAAACTCATACATTAACCATAACTCATTATCTATTTCATGGTTGACGAGATACGGGGCACGCAGAGCAGGAAACTAAAACATTACAATGTTTAGTCAGGAAATGAATTTTCTTTGAAGTAAAAATTTAGAAATCTAGAATTAAACTTTTAACCAAGGAAATAACATTTAAGAAAAAGGAGCATCAATAGTTTGTTTAACATAGATATCAAGTTAGTATCTTAGCTTGTTTAGCATCTTAATTAGCAGGTCAATAATTGAAAAGTGTACAGTGACACGTGGAGTAGTTAATTGCCTAATGTTCACAGTAGAAGTTTCCTTGGCATTGTCAGATATGGCCTTATATTATCTATTAAATACAGAGCAAATATATCTTTAAATATCCTAAGGTTAAAGAGTTTCTTTTTAATAGTTTCTTTTAAGTAAAGACCTTATTTCTATTGCATCCTAAACTACTTATTAGTTCTTTTTAACTTTCACTGCTAATCTAAAGTTTTTAATCTTTACTGAGAACTAAGAGCCGTTCCACTGCTTGATTCAACTAAAACAGTTTTGTTTTTGTAGGACAATTTGCTGGTGTAAAGTAATTTATCTTTTGCCTAACTTTGCTGGGAGTGTCAGGACTCAGATATTCAGTGGCTGCATAGAACCAGGGAAACTGTTTAACCTGTTCCTTTGCTTAAATAGGGAAATGGGGTTGAAGAGTCTTTTTATTTTAAAATTGTTAAAATAGGAGTTTTTACTTTATTTAAAATGGAATGATATATTTTGTTTTATTACACATATCACTGAAACTTGTTTTTCTTTAGAGACAGTAATAGAACCATTACCACTATATAAATGTTCTGTTTTCCAATTTGTCACAAGTCTTTACATTGCAATGTATATTGCGAGAGAGGTCTATTTCTTACTTAAGACTAACAGACCATTCTTGCTGCCAGGAAAAAGACCTGTGCTCAAGAGAGGCATTTATATTGCTAGTTTCTTGGCACATTCAATAACGTGTTTATTTTTGTTCTATAAGCTGGCTTTAAGAAAGATCTTTCATTGTGCTCCGTTTATGCTAGTCCAACACCAAGAAAAACGTAAAAATATTCCTAGGAAAGCATCTCTAATCTCGGGTGATCTTAGCGGGTATTCTGCCAGGGACCTCCAGGGGTCCAGTCCCGCAGGACACATCTCCCCGCTTGTTTTTGAATATGATTTCTCATATTACTCTTAACATGCGACACTGGAGTGGGGTTCGTGTGGGACGCCAGCTTGGATGCCGCGATAGAAACATATTGCCTTGGATGTTATTAGTTAAAATACCTATGAATTTCTTTTTCCTGTTTAAATATGTGACATGTGTTTACTGTGGCTTTATAACATCATCTTAACCTGTAGAGGATGTGAAGAGCTTGTGGCATCAAGCCATTGGGTATTCCTCGTGAGAGAGAGCCCAATTTATGCCCAATTAGATTATGTGATATTCAGTGATGAGGCAAGTGCGGACTCTCTAGTCTGCACAGTATTCTCCAGCGAGGTGAGGTAAGTAGCATGGGTGCTAGAATAGGTGGAGTCTTGTTTGACTCATAGGACGACCCGATATTTGCTTATTGTTTAGTGGCCTTTGGGTAACATTCTCTGGTATTCCAGAGGGCTTCTGTACACTTGACATGTGAATCTCAATACATCTCTCCCATGTTAACCGATCAGGTCTTCACAACAGGCCTTACTGCCTTCTTCCTTGCAAGGTATCCCAGCTTAGAGGCAATGAGCCTCTTATCTTTTGTGGGGCTTGGATCCCCTGGCACATCTTCCCTGGGTTGTAGAATAATCCCATTGATGATTTCAGAGCTCCTGTATTGATATTTTTTTGCTTTAAGTGCTGGCTTGTGGAGCAAACTTATTTTTTTACGTTAAATCATCTTTAATAGAGAGAAGCTACAAGGTGAGTTACTGTACAAACAGAGAAAATTATGAGAAATTTTATATGCCATCCCAAAGTTATTGCTCTAACAGCATTTTATGTTAAAACCAATGTTGGTACAAAGTGATTTATAATTTCTCTGTTATACTTCAGATGCATTACTTTTTATCAGTCTGTAAACCAATCTGTTGTTTAAATATACACATATTTACTATTACTTTCAAGTCCTAAAAACACCCATGTATCCTGTATACAGTCTCTAGGCACCTTACTTACCAATAAGACTGGCTAGGATCAGAAACAATGATAACAATGCTGGATAGGATGTGGGGAAAGGGGAACACTCATCCATTGCTGGTGGGAATGTAAACTTGTACAGCCACTATGGAAAGCAGTGTGGAGAACCCTTAGAAGACTCAAAATGAGCCTTCCATTTGACCCAGTCATACCACTCCTGGGTATATACCCACAAGACACATCTTACTGCAAAGATACATGCACAGCTATGTTTATTGCAGCTCTGTTCACAATAGCAAAAAGCTGGAACCAGCCCAGGTGCCCCTCAACTGACGAGTGGATAGAGAAAATGTGGTACATGTATACAATGGAGTTCTATGCAGCAGTAAAGAGGGACAACATCATGAACTTTGCAGGTAAATGGATGGAGCTAGAAGACATTATGCTAAGTGAAGTAACACAGTCCCAGAAAAACAAACGACAAATGGTGTCCCTCATATGTGGATGCTAGTACCAATAACCCAGATATAAATATTTCTCGTGAAGAGGGATGCATAGTAAAAGAACAACAAGAGAAAGACTGCATCAGAAAACAGACTGAAATGGTGAATTGGGAAGGGGGGAGGAGTGGGAGAGGGACACGGGTGTATATTCGATTAATGCATATTTAATTGACGTGAGTTCAAAAAGTTCTTTTTACTTCTTATGTGGAACCCTTATAATTTAAGACTATTTTCTTTCTTTATAGAAGTTAGTAATTTTGGGCTGGAGAAATGGCCTAGAGGTTAAGAGCACCGACCGCTCTTACAGAGGAACCGGGTTCGATCCCCAGCACCCACATGGCAGCCGAGAACCATCTGAAACTCCAATTCCAGGAGAACTCCAGTTCCAGGGGAATCTGAGACCCTCTTCTGACCTCCACGGCATTGCAGGACATAGGTGCACAAACCTGCATGCAGACAGTACATTCCTACACATACAGAAATAAATAAAATTAAAGATAAAAAAAAGAATTTAGTAATTTTTGGAAATAGCTCTGTGTTATGAACTGAATGTGGTGTTTCCCCAAAATTCATGTGATTGAAACCTAATGTTGTACAGAATGGCTTTAGGAATTGGCATTCCTTGGATGGTAATTGGATCATTACAATAGAGACTTCATGAAAGGAAATAGTACCCTTTTCAGGATCTGAAGAGTTTACCCATTTCTATTCTGTGAGACAGAAAAAAAAAGCTCCATCTGTGAACTATATAGAGAAGGCCCTCATGAAAAACTATATCTGTTGCTGTCTTGATCTTGAATTTTTCAGACTTCAGAACTGTGAGAAAAAAAATTTGCTTATTATAAGCCACTCAGTTTATAGTAAGTTATTTTGTTATGTATTCCAAACTGACCAAGATGTTCAGTGTCACTTATTTCTGGATGATTTGGGGAAATTCCTAACAAGTAGTTCTAATACTACCTCCTCTACAGATTCCCACAAAAATTGGGGACCCAGCTCACATTTCTGGAGCTCTATGATTCTTAGTCTAAGTGTTGCAATTAGTTCAACATCTAGTTTATTATAGATAGTAAAGGGAAAAGGCCCATGATGAAAACTACACATAGATTATAAATGTTACAATGAAAGCAGATGATTGGGTACAAAGAAAGACTAGGGTTAAATCAGTAAAGTTGAGAACACTAAAGAAAATTAAAAAGAGTGCTTACATATTAGTATCCACCAATTTCAGGAAAGAGATTCCCAGACTTCACTGGGAACAAGGAGTTAAATACAAAGTAACCAAGTACTGGGTGCATAGAGGTTGGGGGTATCAGCAGGGCCAGCCAGAGCACATCCGGGATAAAGCCACGGGGGCACAGGAATAGAGGCCTGGCACTTCAGCCAGGCAGATTATTCACCAGGCATGTGCAGCTGTGTGGAGTTACCCAACCATCTGGAACACAGGTGGGCCTTTAGCCATGTGGGAACTCGTGCACATATGCAGACGTCAGGGGCTTCAGCTAGACCAGCCAGAACACAGGCGGGCTAAAGCTGCAGGGGCACAGGGATAGAGGCCTTGTGAATCAGCCAGGGGGCTTAAAAGCCCATTTTAAGAAAGGCAGATTAGTGGCCAGGCACTTCAGCCTGACAGATTAGAGGCCAGGGGTTTAAACCGGAGGATTAGAGGCCAGGTGCTACAGACAAGTGGATTAGAAGCCGGGTGTATCAGCCAAGTACATTAGTCAGTCACCCGGCCTGTGCAGCTGTGTGGGTGGAGTCACCCAGCCATCCAGAACACAGGTGGGCCTGTAGCTGTGTGTGGACTCAGGCTCATAGAGGTCAGGGATTTTGGCCAGGCAAGCCAGAGCACATGAGGGCTAAAAGCCTTAGGGGCATGTGCATAGAGGCCTGGCACTTCAGCCAGGCAGATTAGAGGCTTGGCACTTTATCCAGGCAGATTAGAGGCCCAGGCACTTCAGCCAGGCAGATTATTCACCAGGTGTGTGCTGCTGTGCCATGGATTTACCCAGCTATCCAGAATGCACATGGGCCAGTAGTGGCACAGGGAATCTGTGCATAGAGATTGGAGGCCAGAGCACAGGTGCACTAAAGCCGCAGTGGCACGAGCAGAGGCCTGGCACTTTAACCAGATGGGTTAGAGGCCAGGAGCTTCAACCAAAGAGATTAGAGGCCTGGCACTTCAGCCAGGTGGATTAGAGGCCAGGTGCTTCAGCCACATGGATTAGAACCTGGGCGCTTCAGCCAGGCAGATTACAGGCAATTCAGCGGGCAGATTATTCACTGGGTGTATCGGAACACAGGTGGGCCTGTAGCCATGCAGGGACTTGGAAGCATAGAGGTGGGGGGCTTCAGCTGTGTCAGCCAGAGCACAGGCAATTTAAAGCCACAGTGGCACCCACAGAGGTCTGGAACTTAAGCCAGGCAAATTCGAGGCCAGGAACTTCAGCCAGAGGGATTCCCAGCACTAAAAGACTTTAGATGCCAACCCAGATTACTATACCCAGCAAAAATATCAATTACAGTTGAAGGAGAAAGAAAAATATTTCATGACATAAAGTGAAAGAACATGTCAAAACCCCAACACTTCAGAAAATACTTGAAGCAATTCAAAGAGCAGTGGAAAGGAGCAACTATCACCAAGCAGCAAGAGAGAGAAATTAATAAAAGCATAACAGTGTAAATACAAACCTAGACCAAGAATGCAAAGAAAAAATAAGTTGATAGGAAATTACATACCTCTCTCAATAATAACTTTAAATATTAATGGTCTAAACTCCCCAATGAGAAGACATAGACTGGGAGAATGGATAGAAAACAGAACCTGTGGGAAAACTTAGTTAAGGTGGGTAGCATTCTAAGCCAATGGGACCTTCCTGGCCACACCCATGTGGTAGGTGTAGTGATAAAAAGGATTAGGATTCAGCCCTGAGAATTGAGTCACAACTCCTATATAACCAGGCATTTTTGCGATAAAATCTCTCTCTGCATTTGAACCTCAATCTGTGTGCACATGGTGTGCTTTCCTGCGCATGTTTTCCACATGGGTTATCCCAGGATTAAGTGGGCCCCACCACAAATCTCGGTGGTATACCCACAAATGGCGACACCAATGTGGGACATGGAGACCAGTTTGGTAAGCTAGAATCTACAAGATGGGAAATAACACCTTCAAGGAAGCTATGTTCCAAGAGGATTTTTTTATGTGATGTATGACATGTGTTTGTTGACTGTGTGCTGTGGTTTGCTGTGGCTGTTTTGATTCAAGTTGTGGCATGGAGAAAGTTTAGCATCTCCGAATCAGTGAAGGCATGGACTAAGGATGGACACAGAGGGAATTCTCATATTGACTTGACTCTGCTGGTGCCCCTGTGTATGGCGCTGACAGGGACTTTGCCTGTTTGCCAGAGATCCTTTCTCTGATAGGGTTTGGGAAGCTTGTATTCTCTTGTGGGTTTTCACCCACTTGGCAGGACATGATTATGGAGCCCATGGGTGCCATTTTGGCTTCCCTGGATTAGGGGCATCTGTTGCTTCCCCAGCCTTCCCAGGTGGCTGGTATTCAGAGAAATTGTGAGAGAAGCCCTTCCTCTTCCATCCACTTGCCTTCTAGAGGTTTGGAAATGTGCTTAGAAACTGCCCTGCAGCCTGGAGTCCTGGCTTCACCCTTCTGGCCACAGTTCATGTGTCGAGGGTCACAGAGGATGGAAGGACAGGCGTACCCATGGAGCAAGCAAGCTTTTTGCAGCAAGTATTCCATAGAGGTGTTCATTTGCACCTTTGCACAGGCAGGCTTGGTTGTAGAGGCAACCACCCAGGAATTAACCTACCAACATCAGCTTGCATCGAAGCTTGTGAAAAGCCAGCCACAGTCTAAATGTGTTTTTAAAAAGTGTTCTCCTTAAAATTTTTTCTGTAAATAGTGTTAAACAGTGTAAAATTGTGCTTAAATCTGTTGAAGTTTCCTTTTGTCTGCTAAACTTCCCCCAAGATTTCTTCTAGAGGCCAGTCTTCTATGATGAAAATTGAGTTTGTAAATTCCAGGCTTGGTGGTGGCCCATGCCTTTAATCCAAATAGATGTCTGTGAGTTCCTGGGTGGCCTAGTCTACAGAGTGACTGTAAGAAATCCGTACCTTGAAAAGACCAAAGGGAAAATATGAAGCTGTTACATTTTTCAGTTTGTAGCTGTTTGTAGATACTCTGTTTAATCTAGTCCAATGTTTGTTCTGTGCCCCTCATCTGCTCTGGAAACAGCGGATGGCTGGTGGGTGAAGGACTGGCTTTACAGCATTCTGTGTTTCACTGTGAAGCATAAAGTCTCAGGCAAGAGCCCCCAGAGCAGTGCTTCATCTTTCATTGTGTTTTAAAGGTGCAGCTTTGATTCCAATACTCGGGAGACAGACTGTGGACCTTGGCAAAGACTCAAGCCCAACCTTAAACTGTTCATATGTAAATTTTCTCCAGGTAGCTCTCCTTGACCTGAGCCCACATCTTTCTGTTGCAAATTAAGGCCTTTCATGGAACCGCCCTACCAAGTTGTATAACTTAAGTAATTCAAATCCATTTCAACATGCTTAACTTAAAGTGTAATATTTTTACTTAACCCCTGAGTACCGTAGATATCCTTTGAGTAAATATATGTACACAATTAAATTTAATTGGTTGATTTAATTTTATCTTGCTCTTTTTAAATGTGATTCATTTCAAAGATTTTTATCACAGAATTCTTGACCACATGTGGTTTGAGCTCTGGCACCATCTGCCTCCCTGCTGAGCGTGCATACCAGCTTGCAGACTGAGCACATGATATCTAAATCATGCCCTTTAAATTTTGATTTTAGCTAACATTCTTTTGATTTCAGCATTTTGGAAACAAAATAGATGGTTTTCTAGGAGAACTTGCAGGCCTTGGAATTCTAACAAAACAAACTTGCTCCAATAAATTGTCTTTTCTTAAGGACCATTGGTAAAAGACTCTTTAACAACATGAATTGATATTTTGGTTCGATTTAAATGAGAAATTTTTAAATAAAACTGTTTTATGCTCCTTTAAGCCCATCTTCAAGCTGTGTGTATGTGTGAGTGAATGTGAGTTCCTGCTTTTAATTCATTATAATTCCACAGTTTTAAGTCTAATTAGCTGACTATAAACAAAAATAGATTAAACTCAAAAAAATGTTTGTTTTATAACCCTTAGGGTTAACAATTTTTAATTTGGTTTATAGTATGCATATTATTCAGTTTAATGATAAATTGTTGTTGATTATTGTTAGTAATTGTTATTAATTGTTATTGTTATTGAATATAATAAATAATAATTGATAAAAATTCAGTCTAATGATAAATTGTTCATTGTTGTTGGCTATTATTATTGACAATTATTATTCTTAATAATTATTAATGATGGTTGTGACTAATGATGGTTAATAATTATTGATAATTAATAATAATTAATAATGGTTATAATTAATGTGATTATTGTGATTATGGATAATTATTATTCTTCCAAAGTCCTTAATAATAAGACAAGATGGCTCAGTCCAAGACTACAAACAAATTTGGCCTATTTTTGGGAATCCTCAATCTTTAGATTTGTAAATAGCATAGGGACAGTTAGGCTTAGCAGAGGGATGGCTTAGAGATAGTTAACCAGAAGGGACAGGATAGGAAAAGAACAGGAGTGGAATTTAGGGTTATTTCATTAAAGGCAAGTGGTTGGGAATAGGCCTAAGAGGTGGCATATGGATCTCAGGTGTTTTGTACATTACTAGGACATTTATTGTAATGATGTAAAAATTGCCCTATAACAAATTGTAAAAATTTCATGTTTCTCATTGAATCAAACAATATGGCTTTCCTCTCTTACAGGTCAACCTAACAAATCTTTCTTATGTATGTATGTATGTATGTATGTATGTATGTGCACACACACATGTGTATGGATGTGTGTACTTGTGTTCTAAGTATGTTTTAATAGTAACAGCCATGATACCAGTAAAAATATTGCCTCTGAGTTGGAACATGCCCCTTCCTTCTCAAGAAGCAAATTTATATTAAACAGCCAAAACATAATTCAAATCCAACAACGGTTATGGATTATGTATTAAAAATGTTAAAATAATGGATCTATATTGCCACCTACTGGTTACGCTCTTTCAACATCTAAAACAAAGATGCAACCAGGTTTTTATTGTATTAAAATGTTAGTAAGTTTTTGGGTATTTAGGAATAAAAAAACAAAAGTTATAAAAATTTAAAAAAATTAAAAAAAATTGCATTCCAATTAACATCATTGCTGAATTTGCAGCCACCTTCTTTTTTTTTAATTTTGCTCACATACAGGATAAGACAGGCCTGCATTTCGTTCAGATGACCAGTGGGTAGCTGGTGTTGAGGTCTGCATTTCATTTGGGTGACCAATTGGTTGGAAAAAGGATCCCTTTGCAGACCACCAACTTGGGAAGCTGGTGTGAAATTCTTGTCCTGGTTTTGGGCAGGTGGAAAGTCACAGCCAAGAGTGGGAAACGTGTCTCTTTGTCTCAGGCTAAGGACCTGAGTAGGAAATTACCTCTCTAGTCTGGTCACAGGAGTGACTAACTGACCTCTACAAAATGAGGCCAGTTCCCCACAATGTCCACAATGTGGGCACTGTGTGTCCCCCTTCCCTTAGCAGGTCCTCGCTGTACCTGCTTGTGATAAAGGAAGCTTCCGAGAAGCTCCCACAAAAACAAACAAACAAAAAATCAAGATGGTAATGATGGTAACAACTTCTCATGGGGCATATCTAGCCAGTCTTTAATTAATTGATGGCATAAGAACTGTAAAAGAAAATTTTATTAAGAGCTAGATCTTGAAAAATCTTTAAAGCAGGTGTTCATGCCATGCCTGGAGAAAGGCAAGCTTGGAGGAAGATAGTTATTAAAATCCACTTTGCAAGGTTTGAAGTTTAAAATGATATATTCAAAAATAATATATATTTATATAGAGAGGTATTTCATTAGAGATTTATGCAGAAATACAAAATTAACCATACAAGGATGGTTTAATGGACTTGATTTCTCTGAAGTCATAGTCTAGTCACATAGTTTTAAAGGACAAAGTGTATATTGGGTAAAATTTATTTGACAGGTATTCAACTTTGTCCAAACTTTGTCTACGTAATATAGGATATTTTAAGACCTAGTAAAATGTTTAGATTAGTTAAATTTGGTTGAAGGTTTTGGTGAAAATGGTAATAAATTTGAAATAATTGGTAATATAAAATGTTAATTGTTTTATTTATAATTTGTATTGAATTTCCAAAAATAACTTTGGGGTTAAGGTACACAAATGGTCTCTATAATTTTCTGTGTTATACATTATAACCTTGTAACATTTTTCCTTTACTTGTAGGACAATTTAAAGAAATTAAGTTTAACTTCACTCCCCAAATAAGTAGCATACAGTCAATCAAAAACAATTTGGGTGAATTTGATAAAAACTTGCACCTTGGTTCCTGTTTATGGGTATGTGTAATATAACTTAGGCATCTATAGGTCAAAACATACAAATTTAAAAAACAAAAAGAGGGAGGTGGTATAATATCCCTTCTATATTCCAAACCTTCTGATAAATTTTCCATTTTGAGTTCTTGAAACTAACAATGGGAGGAGATTTGTATATTCCCACAGGTAAAAACACCAACCTAAATGTCTGAAAACGTACAACTTTTGCCTGTGCAGGATGGACTGGGAAATGCCAGCAAAGAGGCTGACCCATCTGAACATTAAAGAAAAAGGAATCAGATTGCCCGAGTCACAGAAACTGAGTCTCACTCTGAATTCTATTTGGGATAACTGCTTATAATGTGCCTTAATGAATTTTACCTTCCTGTATTAGTCAGGGTTCTCTAAAGGAACAGAAGCAAAAGGACAAATATATAGCTATACACAATTTAGTGATTTGCTCACTTGACAGAGCTCAAGTCATCCAACAGTAGCTGTGCCGCACTGGAGAGGCTCAGAATCCTGGGAACTGCTCAGTCCACAAGGCTGGATGTCTCAGTATTCCCAATCTGGTGCTGAAGGCCCAATGGATTCCAGGAGATCTGCCAGTTTCAGTACACGCTAGGATCTGAAGAGTTGATAGAAGTGGCAAGACAAACTCACCAGTGAGAGAGAGGCAAGCTGCAGAAAAAAAAGGACCAGTTCCCTCTGCCATGGCCTTTTAGACTGCCTGCTGGCAGAAGGTAACACCCACATTTGGGGTGGGCCATCCGGGTTGAGGTAGTCCAATCCAAAGATCCTTTTTCTCTTATTTGTTCCTTAGTCCAGCCAAGTTAACACCGAGGATTAACCATCACATTTCTAGATGCTGAGAAAACTTCCTACCTCTTCCCTTTTATAGGAATAAGAAAAACGTGTTGGTAATGAAGTCATTTCCTAACTGTAGATTAGAGCCAACTGTTATAGTGGTCATTTCTTATAAAACAGGTATAACTACCTTCTTTGACTGATAGACATAGGAACTGTGAAAGGATAGTTCACTATTTAGAGACAAATATAATAGTAAAGTGTTTATAAGCTGTGTAATTAAGCCAAATATATTAATACAGGAGAGCTCTGTTGGCTAGGGGATCCAAGCCCCCAAAATTTTAAAGGGTTTTGCTTATAAAAATGGGATATCTGCAAGGAAAAATGCGGTAAGTCCCTGTTGTCGAAGACCTGTTGTAAGCATGGAAAAATGTTTTGAGACATCACTTGCTAATGTACAGTTGGCCTCTGAAATGCCAGAGAGTGTTACCAAAGGCCACTAAAGCAATAAAGCAAAATATTGTTCTACTTGAATCGAGCAAGACTCCTCCATCAGTATCAGCTACACCTCAACTGCCTGGAGATTCTGTGCAACAGTGGCAGCCATGTGTCTATATATACCCCAAGTCTAATTGGCTATTAGCTCTCTCGTTGGAAGAATAATTCAAGGCTGATGCCACAAGCTTACGTCCTCTGTTGGTTAGGAGATGATATAACCCACAGTAAGAACTTGTGACCCTTTATAGAAAAAACACAGTTTGTGGTTTAGCATACCATCCAAACATCTGTGTCTATGCTCACAGCATAGCTTGCCATAATAATTATTACTATGTAAATGCCTGTACATCTAATTGCTTGTGCTTTGTTAGTAGGATTAAAAAGGTATCCCTGGGCCGGGCGTGGTGGCGCACGCCTTTAATCCTAGCACTTGGGAGGCAGAGGCAGGTGGATCTTTGTGAGTTCAAGGCCAGCCTGGTCTACAGAGTGAGTTCCAGGACAGCTGGTACTGCAAGGAGACCCTGTCTTGAAAAGACAAAAAAAAAATAAAAAAAT
>VZQC01012857.1:890037-926158 GCA_009823505.1 Rhizomys pruinosus
AAAAAAAAAAAAAAAAAAAAAAAAAACCTCTCCCCAATAGGAACTCAGTGCATCTAAACAGTACTACAAATGAATGCCTGAGGAGAAGACTGCCAAATTGGCAAGGTAATGGAGTAGTTCCTCTACTTTTTATGGGGACCCCAGAGACCCCATTGGTGCAAATGGGGTTGGAAATGTCTCCCTGTGCCATTCTGTTAATAAAGAGAATGAGGCCCCATTGTCCAAGGTAAAGTTTATTCTTTACCAGACACTGTCTCAACAACCCTGAGTTCTAATGATGTTCTAATGATGGCTTGGGGCAAAGAACACAAACATCTTCATTCTAGCAGTATACTATGCAAGTGAGAATGGAAAGAAGTGCCAAGGGAGGTCCTTGCTGACCCCTAAGGCAGCCCCATTTCCAGTGTTTTGTTTGTCCACAGTTGGGACATACACCTCCAGGAACTCTATGGTTAGATCATTTGCTCACTCAGTGCCCTATCTGCCTGCACCCAAAGCAGGACTCAGGTGATGGTCTTTGTGTCACAAAAAGGGAGAGAAGTGTGTGATGGTTTTGGACTGTAGAGGCTAAGAATTGGAAGCGAGCTTGTTGGCTTTTAAGATCCTTTTCTCATTCTCTTTATTTTTTTCCTCCTCATCTCGTAAATTATAAATTTTAAAAGCCATTTCGAGGATCTTATCCTGGGATTTCTTAAATCTCCTGGGTAGTTTTTGAAGTTTGTACCTAATGTCTGGTTCAGATTGTTCAATAAAATGATAGTGGCAAAGGAGGTGCCCTTCTGTTGAGTCCAGATCAATATCGATGTATTTAGTTATTATTTCTAGTAGTCTATTTAAGAAAAGGGCTGGATTTTTGGCTGGCTCTTGGGTAATTTTTTTGACTTATGTGAATTCATTCTGGAATGAGTATTCTGATTCATGCCCACTGCTAGGCAGGTAATCATGAATTGTAGTTGGTTAGCGCCTTCACCAGTAGCTTGGTAATTCCAGCCTGGGTCTGTTAAAGGGACCACTGTCTCCCCTCCTGGGGATTGGGGTTTTGTTGGTGTAGTCTGTCTGCCTATTCCCTAGCTGCAGGATTTTCCATCTGCTATTAGGGGTGAGTTAAGGATGTAACAGACATCTCTCCAAGTGCGTGAATAAATTTGGCATAGCCTAGTGAGCTATTTTTGTTGTTTTGTTGTTGTTGTTGTTGTTGTTGTTGTTGTTTTGTCTTTTTGAGACAGGGTCTCCCTGTAGCCCCAGCTGTCTTGGAACTCCCTCTGTAGACCAGGGTGGGCTTCAACTCACAAAGAACTTCCTATCTCTGCCTCCCCAGTCCTAGGATTAAAGGTGTGTGCCACCACGCCTGGCTTTTGTGTTTGTTTATTTGTTTGTTTTGTTTATTAGTGGAAGGGATTTTCTGAGAAAGATCACAGTTTTTCTTCTATGTGGCCCATTTCACCTATTGAAAATGGGACATGGATTCTGGTGAAGGTTCCTCCTCCTCCCACCACTTCTCTCAAAGGGAACATATGAGCAGTGATTTTATAAGAGGTGACAGATGGAGAATGCTTAGAGCTTTCAGGGGCTTGGTGCAAACAAGGGAGTTACTGCTTGCTGGGATGGATGGTGGGGACACAGGATGAGAACCCTGTGGAAGAGGGTGTGTAGGGGTTGCTCTGGGCCCTGTTGTCCTGTGCTTTGAACTAGAATGAAGGGGATGAGGGTTGGAGACAGGGGAGAGTTCACCACTGGGGAAGACTAAGTTAGAGGGTGGAGAAGGGTTGGGAGAGGGAGCTGTGTTTAGTGCCTGGGAAGACTTGGAGTTTGCCAGAGACTGGGGTAAAGAAGGAGGAAGAGAACCTCAGAGATAAGGGACCAGAAAGAAGAGAAGGAGAGAGAGGGAAGCCTGGCCAGTTTCATCGTATGATGGTGGATCATCTGCTGGATCAAATCATGGCTTTAGCTTTGGTCTTTGGGTTTTGTCTTCATAGAAGATTTGGTGTGCAATGCAGGAGGAACAGAAGGAGGGGCGGGCCTGCAAAGAGGGAAAGGCTGAAAAAACGCATTTCACACCACTTTCCATTTTGAAAAAAATGTTTTTAAGTCTGACAAAATTCAGATATCAAATGTTCCATGTTCAGGTCAATGATGGCCAGTGCTCAGTGGGTATTTTGGCCATATTTGGACTTACAGTCGAATAAATTCTGTCTGTTTGAGTTTTTCCAATTGAAGTTCTGTTAGATGTGCCTGAAAGCAAGCCAAAGGTGTGTATTTTGGAATTGGAATTTGGTTACCCATAATTTGAACTGGCTTTTAGAGTCTGGCTAGGTTCTGCCACAGTGGATAGGTACTCAGAAAGCACATCAGTCCACAGTCGGGATGCTTAAGGCATCCTCCTCATAGGTCAGCATGTTGGGTAGTTGTTCAGAAGCCTCCTGGACCTCTCCTTAGTGCCAGAATCCATATAACCCATTAATATGGTACCCCTAGTGGGTAGATGGGGGAGTGGAGGTGAATGGGATGGAGTTAGTGCCAGTTCTCTTAAGCACCCCCCCAGGGACCTGGGCCTAACTATACTGGGCCTGATGCTTTGGGGGTCAGGAGAGGAGGCATTGTCCTCAAGCCTCGTAAACATCAGGGTGTAAAAAGAACACAGAGCCCTGTGGGAAACTTCAGGCCTCTGAGCCTCTATTGGAAGGCTCCCAGAGCCTCCCTGTACAGGTATAGTACAGGACCTAGCTGGAGGTCTTTACAGTAATCCCCTTCCCCCAGCTCTTGAGTCTTAAGATGGTGAATGAAGGAGAATCCCCAGGGATTCACCCTTTAACCCTGCCTTTGTGGCACCCCCAAAACCAAGCTTGTTAGATTTGCCTTGTCTCTGGTGGCGTGTTAGATGTGCAGGCAGATAAAATGGAAAGAAGCTCCCTTATCCTGAGGTCTGGTTCGGTTAGCTCTGGGGAAAAAGAAGAGAGTAAGCGTTTTACGAGAGATATGAATGGAGGAAGAGGAGCCAAAGAGAGGGGCCAGATATTAGGTTATTCCACCCTCTCCAATGAACTAAACCTGTGTTTACACAGAATGCAGATATGGCCTCAAGACAAGAGGTCTGCACGCCCTACATAGGCTCAGGCCCCTAGGTCCTCAAGGTTCTCCAGTCTCCACCAGGGGCACTTGGCCTGTTAGTAAACTGGGAGGGCGCCTGTTCTCCAGAATGATCTAGTGTGAGTATTAAGAAATAACTATAGGAAAGTAAAAGCAATTGAACTCGATGACCAGGGAGGTCTTCCTGGCAGGAGGGCATAGGTGGATGCAGCCAAGTCACCAGATGCTTCCCACTCACCAAGTCCTGACCCACCCAGTGGCCTTTGGAGGAAGTTTGAAATGCAGATAAGTTTAATGTTATTTAAGTAGGTTTCTCATAACCTTTTTGTTTTTCATAATCTTATAGTTACAATGATACAATAAATGGGTGCTGGAACAATTGGGAATATCACTTGATGGGATTCAACACATATGACTCTGATTAAAGAAACAACGGTAATATGAGGAAAAGATTGTATTTAAATGATGGAGGGCATTGAGCTTGATGCAATATTTGTAGGAATAGTTATCAATGATGTGAAAGAAGATACAGAAATAATGCTGAAATATTTTTCTAAATAGGACATGATGAGATTACATTAAGTAAAAAGTCTATGCACTTTTTTTCTATTTGTGAAGCACTTTATACTGAATTACCTAGTTATGGGCATCTATATTTACTTTATAACTTTAAGGTATTCAGTGATTGATTTAAAAGGCTCAATTTGATTAGGTTTTGAAAACACCGATTGAATTACAGCACATAATTAACACTCTTTTAGTGTCAATGATAATCTAGAGATTGGATTTTGTTTTCTTTTTTTAAATTTATTCATTTATTTATGTTTATGTGTATGAATGTATTGTTTACATGTGGGTTTGTGCACCCATGTCGTGCAATGCCGCAGAGGTCAGAAGAGGGTGTCGGATTCCCCTGGAACTGGAGTTCTCCTGGAATTGGAGTTACAGACGGTTCTCAGCCGCCATGTGGGTGCTGGGGATCATACCCGGGTCCTCTGCAAGAGCAGTCAGTGCTCTTAACCACTAAGCTATCTCTCCAGCCCCAAGATTGGATTTTATTTTCTACAGGTGAATAGTAACTTCTATTCATCATTAGTTATTGTGAATTCACTTCCCTTTATTGGTTATAAGTTAAATTTCAACATAATATGAATGCTAACATGTATTTATATACATATATGTTTAGATATATACATATAGTTAGATAATAATTTGTCTCCATGTATTTCTAGATAGTTCCATAGATATATCTATTCTTGGACATGTATTAATTAATTTAAAGTTATAAGAAGACCATGATAAAAAGAACTTTAAAATGCATTATTTCAGTTGTCTCATAAGGAGCATACCGTAACATAATTATAGTGTCTATAGTCTTTCATATTGAGTGTCAACAGGACAGATTCTATAAACACCAAGGAGATAAGCCTCTGTATATACCTTTGAGAAATTACCTAGATTCAGTTAGCTTCTGGAACTTTCTATAAAGGATAACCTAGAATAAGTTAACTGAACTGTGAATAGTACTACCTACAGTTGAGGTCTCAACTGTAGGTATTAGGTGTTAGGTGAACACAGAAATTCATCTCTCTCTACTGACTGCAGGTACCCTTTGACTAGCTACCTCATATGCTTATTACCTTGATTTCCTTGTCATGATGGATTGTATCCCACTAAATTGTAAGCTTAATTAAACTCTTCTACCATTAAGTTGGTTGTTATCAGGTATTTTGTCATATGAACAGGGAAAGGAACTAATACAGAAAATCAGTACTAGGATTTGAATTGTTATAATGAACATATCCATTGGAAAGTTTATGGAAGGAGCATGGAAGAGCTTGGAACTTTGGACTAGAAAATTCCTTTAATATTATAGGAAGGGAATAAAGTGCCATTCTCTTAGGCCTGTGGAGTAGAAGTAGAGAGATACAGATAGTAGAGGCCTGTTGCAGGAGGATTCTGAAGAGAATATTAATTCCATTATCAACTAGATTAGGGATAATTCATATTTGGTTGTATTTTGCTCATACCTTGGGACCATGAGAAAGGTCCATTTTTTTTTCTTTATTTTTTGGTTTATTATTTTTTAAGAGATTCACAATGTAAGAGCACAGTTGTTTTCAGATCACATTGACATTGCTCAGTTTGCCATATAATGAGGTAATTAGTGCTAGCATCCACAGATGAGGGATACCATTCGTTCTTTGATTTTCTGGGACTGTGTTACCTCACTCAGCATGATATCTTCTAGCTCCAGCCATTTACCTGCAAAGCTCATGATGTCATCTTTCTTTACCACTGCATAGAACTCCATTGTGTAGATGTACTACATTTTTTCTATCCAATCTTCAGTTGAGGGGCACTTGGGTTGGTTCCAGCTCCTTGCTATTGTGCAGAGAGATGAAATAAACATGGCTGTGCATGTATCCCTGTGGTAAGATAAGTCTTGTGGGTACATACCCAGGAGTAGTATGGCTGGGTCAGGTGGCAAGTTCATTCCAAGTCTTCCAATCGCTCTCCACACTGCTGTCCATAGTTGCTGTACAAGTTTACATTCTCACCAGCAGTGGATGAGTGTTCCTCTCTCCCCACAACCTCTCCAGCACCTGGTATCATTTGTTTTCTTGATCCTAGCTAGTCTTATTGGAGTAAGATGATATCTTAAAGTGGTTTTGATTTGCATTTCCTTACTGATTAATGATGTTGAACACTTCTTAAGATGTTTCTCAGCCATCTCTAGTTCCTCACTTGTGAAGTCTCTGTTCAGNGTTCAGTTCTTTGCTCCATCTATTGAGTGGGTCATTTGTTTTCTGTTTTCTTTGTTTTTTGAGTAGTTTATATATTCTGGAAATCAATGCTTTGTCAGATGTATCTACGGTGAAGGTTTCCTCCCACTCTGTGGGTTTTCTCTTCACTTCCTTGATTGTTTCTTTTGATGTACAGAAGCTTTGAGTTTAATGTGGTCCCATTTGTCAATTGTCGACCTTAATTCTTGTGCAGCTGCTGTCTGATTTAGGATGACTTTTCCTATGCTTATGTCTTGTAGAAAGGTACAATTTAAAAGTAGTGAATGAATATGTTTGGTTGAGGAAACTTCGAGAGAGAACAAAAAGATTTTGACAAGGTTATTGCTTATTGTGGTAATTCAGGTCTACAGTGAAAAATACCAAAAAACTGAGAAGAAAGCTACCAAAAATGTGAATTTTGACAAGGTATAGAGCATGGGAGGGTTAATGATGCCGCCAAGGCAAATATTATAAAATAGTCTTTCTAATTTTTAAAGGGAACCCTGTTACTGTGCACTAGGATGATAGGGAACATGCACTGAGGACAAGACTCATCCCATTCAGTATTCCAACTTGTGAAAATGAAAATTGATTTTAAAGGAGAGAAATCAAACTGAGAATAACAGGAAGGATTTCCTGGTTCAAGAAAACAGGGGCCTTGGGAAGTATTTCCTCGAGATCAGCAATCAGAAACTGACATAGCTCAGGTCCAAGAAGGCCAGGCTACTTCTCAGCCTGGCAACATGATTTAATCCAAATGGTATTCCTTTTGTAGTTTCAGAACTAAAGGTGTTATGAAGTAGTTTTCATATTTTCAGAGAGAAGCTGAAAGTAAACAATGTGTGGTCATGTCAAGTCTCTGAAGAGATTATTTGGGAAATAATTTCATGAAACAATGAAGTAGAATCCTAAGTTGAAATGGAGCTCCCCAGGTTTTTGGAAATGTCTAAACTGTAGGTTAACCATCCAAGTAAAATATAGGCAGGGAATGGAGCCAGCCCATGTGATAGATGACGTTAACTACAGGATGCATAGATGGAGGGATGAGGTTACTCAAGCTCTTTGGAGTCAAGAGGAATCCATTTAGCCTCAGACTCTAAACATGATGCTATATATGTTGATTTTTTCCCTGCTGGGATTTCGGCTTGCTTTGTTCTGATAAGTCCTTGCTATAACTCATTCTTCTGTTTTGGAAAGGAAATATTTATTCCACATCAATTACAAGGACTCATAGTTAAGAGATTTCTTGAGTCTCAGAAAAGACTCTAGATTTACATTTTTAAACACAGAACAGATAAAGGCTCTGAGGATTTTGATGTTGCACTTAATGTACAACATTCATTATGAGATGACCATAAACCTATTCAAACAAATGGAGGAGGATTGCCACTTATAAATGGTGTGTTTCAATGGCATGTTTATAAGGAGTAAAATATCTAATATTTGTTTATTACTTTTATTAAGTGTATGAGTGTTTTTACTGAACCAGTGCATGTATACCATGTTTGTACCTGGTATGAGTGGACACAAGAAAAAGGCTTCAGAAGACTTGATAGAAAGAAACTGTTGTGAATCACTACATGGATGGTGGGAACTGAAACCGGGTCCCTCGCCAAGATCATCAATTACAATTAACTGATAACTCATCTCTCCAGATACAGGAGGAAGGTTTTAAAGGTTAAATGCTTACTAAATTGACAGAATCTACAGTCCCTTAAGAGACAAACAATGGGCCATCCTTGTAAGGGATTATTTAGATTAGGTTATTTGAGGAGGGAAGATCCCCTTAGGTGGGGCCTGCACTCTACTGTGGGCTGCTGTTCCAGACTGAATATAAAACAAAAGCAAGCTAAGAACTAACATTCATCTATTTGCCATTCTTGATTGTGGATAGAATTTCACCAGCTGCCTCACTCATGCTCCTACTGCCCTAAATTCCTTGTCTTGATGGTCATTATCCTCTTACATTTCACACCTAAGGGAACCCTTTCTCCTTTAAGATGTTCCTTGTTAGATATTTTGACACATAAGGAGAAAAACAACTAATGCACATAACTTAATTTCAAATATGTAGGTAATATGATTCAGAAAGCCTGTTTAGTTCATAAATCTGGGAAATCAGCAGAAACTTAAAATTTAAGCAGTGAGAAAGAATTTGAAATCAGTCAAAAAGAATTTTTTGCAAATCTATACTTACCATATTGTTGACAGTAGGGGGCCAGTGACAGACTGAAAGACAGACTTATGAAGAACCAATCTGCTGTGAATTACTCCTGGTAGAGGGGAGGAGTGAACAAAAGAGAATAATGGGGAGGAGTGAACAAAAGAGAATAATGGGAAGAATGAACAACAAATATGTTGCTTTCTCCCATATGTAGAATCTACATATAAGTGTGTGTGTGTGAGTGTGTGTGTGTGTATATATGACAGGAAAGCAAAAGGGGAACTATTTATTTACAAGGAAGAAGGGGATCAGTGGGGTTAGGGCATTAGCATAAGGGTAAGGAAATGGGAATATATATGATTATTATTATATGATTAAAATATCATAGTGAAATCTATTTTTTTTCTTTACCTTACAAACTTACTAAAAAGATGGGCTAGAGGGATGGCTCGGTGGTTAAGAGCACTGGCTGCTCTTGCACATTTTCCAGGTTTGATTCCTAGCACCCATGTGGCAGCTAATAACTTTCCATATATACCGTTCCAGGGGGTCCAATTCCATTTTCTGACCTCTGTGGGCATTGCACCACATGGGTGCACCTACCTACATGCAGGCAATACATCCTTACATGTAAAATAAAGATAAAAAGCTTACTAAAAGAATGAAACATAACTTCAATGACAAAGGAACAATCAAAATATAATATAATGTTCTGTATGGGTCTCCATATATGTGCAATGCTTCATATTTAGGTGACCTTTTTAAAATGTATCATTTTTATTTTATGAGTATATTGCCAACATGTATGTAAGTGTGCCCTGCTCGTGTTGTGCAATGCCCAAGGAGGACTGGAGTTATGGATGATTGTTAGTTACCATTTAGGTTCTGTATTCAAACCCAGGTCTTCTGCAAGAGCAGCCAGTGCTCTTAACCACTGTGCCATTTCTCCAGCAGCATTTTTAGGAAATTTTTATTAGGAAACTCAAAGTTTTCTTTATTATCATGTAACTTCAGTATATTTTTCTATCTTCATCCATAAAATTATTGCTCTTTTATGAATATGGTACTTAGTGTGAGTTTTGAAAAACATTGTAAATAACAATTTGATTCTAATTTAATCTGGTGACCCTTAATTTAAGATATTTTGGCAAATGAGAGTATATTTTTCTTTTGGCTAAAATTGCCTTTTGTTCTGATGTCTGATCCAAGCATCAGGCAAAGTGTCAGGGAAATCCTTCTGGGATTTTCATAGCATGGTGGGTTTTCACCTCAATAGTGCCCTGAAGAAAACCTATTTGAACAGGAAATTTGAAATGGCTCTCAAAAGAGGAATGCGCCTTCACAGCTAAATGTCAAATCACACTGCTTTCTTATCTTCATATTCCCATGGCAGCAATATTGGAAAGATTTTCAAGGTCTCTTTCTGAAGAGTAAATGACACAATTATAACTTAGGATATGAGCTATAAATTATATATTGAAAATCTCTCAAAACATGACTTTTATTTCAATGCAATTTGTAATATATGCTTTCATTGTTACTGCTATTCAAAAAAGTTCAATTTAAATTCAAGGACACAGTACTTAATTACTAATTTTATTAGAGACTCTTATGAAACAGCATTAACAATCTAGTATCGAACAACGTTTTTAAGGTCCCTTAGTTTTATTTATAAATCACAGTATAAATTTACAAGATATAAAATGACAATGTAATTTATATATACATTATATAAAAATCTAATCCATCTATGTAATACACTCACACATATTTTTATATATTATCTCACTACGTTATAATTTGGTAACAATATTAAAATACAAATTTTTAGAAAGTTTTGAAAATAACAATGCATTATTATTAATTGGGAAATATATACAATGTAACATATCACAAACCTTTTTATTTTCCTGACTTTGTAATTTTTTATATTTTTTCTATATTTTGATTAAAGTTCATATAATAGATCTTATTCAATTTTAGAACCCCTCCTCCAACCACACCCCTGCATATCCCCACCAGATTTCATACATATCTATTAAGGCCTATCCAGTCAACAATTTGTACCCAGATATCTCTCAGTGCAAGTACATCCAGTGGATTCTAGTCAGCCTTTCTTGAGTTCTAACTTAAAGAATATCAACTCTCCCTCACCTAGCAGTAATTAGTTGCCAACAGTTCCTCAGATAAGTTTGGGGCCTGCTTCCTATTTTCCCACATCTATGCTGGGTTTTTTTCTGATTGTGTCAGCCTGGATATTGTGCATGCTGTCACCATTATTGTACGTTCATATGAGCAATTTTATGAAAAGCTTGAAAGCCTCTGCTTCCTTGGGTTCATGAAACATCCCTGGCTCCTACAGTCTTTCCACCTCCTCTTCCACAAAAGTCCCTGAGCCATGTGTTGATGAAGTTTAATATAGGAGTCATATCCTGAAACAAACATTCTGTTATTTCCTTTGCTTTCTTTTCCTATGCTAAATACTGACAAAAACCAACCTGTGCAGGAAAGTGTTTATTTGGCTTAAAAGGCCCAATCACAGTGCATCAGTGAGGAATTCCATAGTGGGAACTCATGTCAGAAACCTGGAGGCAGGCACTGAGGCAGAGACCACAGAGGAATGGTGCTTAATGATGGTTTGCTCCACTAGTCTGTGCTCAGCCTACTTTCCCATACTACTCAGGACATCTGCACAGGCCTGGCACCACATACCACTGTATGTGGTTGGGAAACCCTCCATCACTCAACCATCAAGAAAATGCCTCACAAATACACCCACCATCTTCCTAAACAAAGGAAATTATAATTGGGGTTCTCTCTTTTGTCAAAATGAAAACCTAATCCAATCATGACAGCAACTGATGTCAGCAGGGGGAGGGAGTCAGTTGTCTTCTAAGATACTGCCTCTGAGAGGCTATGTGTTCCCCAGCAGATAACCATACACTCATGTTTATCAAGACAGCACAAAGTGAAATCAGTTTGTTTAAAAAGTAGTAAATGATGTTGGGAGGTAAAAATTGTGATGTGGGAGGAGTTGGGAAATAGAGAGTGGAGAATATTTGTGATCAAAACCTATATACATGACAAAATTTTTCAAAGAGATGTTTAGGTTTACTTGTTTCTATTATATATATATATAAATATATATATATATATATATTATGTGGTGTCTTGTGTGTGTGTGTGATTGTGTTGTCTGTGTTAAGAGAGGTACTCATAAATCCAGCTATTGTTCCAGCTCTGTGAGGAAAATTCTTTTTTTTCAAAAGGGAGGACCATGAAATTTTATTGATAAGGACATCATTCCCAACAGTTGATTTAGATCACATATACAGTACATAAATATCACACTTTCTTGTGAAGAAAACAATCTCTGCCCATAGCCTTGAGACTGTCAAGAAAAATAAAACCCTCAACCTGAGGTTGAGTCCTTTGTCTCAACAATATGACCAATGGGATGTATCCACAAGAATTCATTCAAAAACTTACCTTACCAACCTGCAAGAAATTCAGAAGTCAGCTTTTATAGGAAGCTGAAATGCGTGTTCTATTCTGGTTTTCTGAGACAAGATAGTATGTAGCCCAGACTGGCTTACGAACCCAAAGTAACCAAGGTAACCAAAGCCTGACCGTTGAGACTATTTTCCGTGAAACAGTCTAGGAGCCAAACGGACTCTTTTGAGATGTTTTTTATAGTGCTGAGGATTGAACTAACCGTGAGCTGTGAGCCTTCCTATCCTTCTGCCTCCACCCTCCCAAGTGCGTGGAAGGTTACAAGCCTGTGCCAACAACCACCCTCTGCTTAAGATTAATATATATATAATATAATATAATATATAGTATTATATTACTAACAAGGTTGCAAATAATGAACTAAATGGTTTCCGAAGAAAATTAAGACTTTTTGGGCCTTGATTAGCAGCCTAGAAAAGTATAGATAGAAGAGTGATGTTATAGAAATCACCTGGAGCCAAATGTAATAGAGAGAAGATGTGTGTGTGTGTTTGTGTGTGTGTGTGTTTGTGTGTGTGTGGTGGTCTAGAAGGGTCAAACACTGGATTGGAGTTGCTACCAAAGGCAGTGCCAAATCTTACCTTGTTTTTTTTTTTCGTAATTTTATTTTATTTTTTTATTAATTTTATTTATTTCTGTATGTGTATGAATGTACTGTCTGCATGCAAGTCTGTGCACCCGTGTCGTGCAATGCTGCAGAGGTCAGAAGAGGGTCTAGGATTCCCCTGGAGCTGGAGTTCTCCTGGAATTGGAGTTTTGGATGGTTCTTGGCCACCATGTGGGTGCTGGGGATCGAACCCGGGTCCTCTGTAAGAGCAGTCGGCGCTCTTAACAGCTAGGCCATCTCTCCAGCCCCCTACCTTGGTTTTTGAAACATCAGCATGTCTCATTGAACCTGGAACTCTAAAGTTGTCTAGGCTGGCTGACCAGTGAGCCCCAGAGACCCTCCTGTCTCCACCTCCCCAGAGCTGAGATTACAAGCATGCACCACCACACCAGGGTTATATAGAGCCTGAGGGTTGAACTCAGAACTCAGGTCCTCATGCTTGCAAAGCTAGTAATTACCTACTGGGCATCCCCAGTCCCCATCACTAGCATCCTCACTAGCATCTGACTGTAACACATGACTTTCTGTATGAGTCTGCAGACAGCTGACTCAGCTGTTCCATGACCGTAGTGCTTAATGACAATAAATGTGTCAAGCTTGGTACATTCTATATCAAGTTAAGTAAAGCACTAAAATGTTTTAGATTATGGGATAGAGAGATGGCCCACTGGCTAAGCGCAATTGCTGCTCTTGCAAAGGACCTAAGTCCAGTTCCCAGCACCCACATGGAAGCGAACAACCACCTATGACTCCAGTTGCAGAAGATCTGACCACCCTCTTCTGGCCTCTGTGGCCACTGCACTAATGAGCACATACCCCTGCACAGACACACACCGATATACATAATTTTTAAAAAGTTTTGTACTTGCCCTAGTTTTATTCCACTATTACCACACTACAAATCTGTAGACATTTAGGAAAACACATTGGGAAAACAGGAGAACCTCTCTCATCTACTTGATTGCTATTATACTATTCAAGAATATTGTCCTGAGGAATCCCTAATTTCACAAGGATGCTGAGAACCATGCAGACATCTCTCACTGGAGAAGAATCATCTGTCAATGGTACAATTGGGTTAGAAAAGGTTCCACACTGCAGGTGGCTGTGGGGCCTCACAGAGGGGAACCTCAACATTATACTACATTATGAATGCAGTATTGTTTGGTTACATCATATTAACCAGCAGGAGGATAACCCCCTTGTTTACATGAGACCAGTTCTTAACAGGGCTGATCTTTGTCCCCCCAGGAAACATTTGGTCATGTCTAAAGACATTTTTTTGAGACAAGATATCATGTAGCCCAGGCTAGCCTTAGACTATGTAGCGAAGGATGGCCTTGAACTCTTGATCCCGCCTCTATCTCCTGAGTACTGGGATAACAAGCACGTAATCTCCACATATGGAGACAATTTTTCGTGGAGGTACAGAAAAGAGAGGCACTATTAAACATCCCACAACGCACAGAGAAGTCTCCACACAACAAAATTCTCAGGCCACAAATTTAATTCTGGTTGAAAATTGTGTAGGTTTATTTAACATGTTGACTCAATTGCTTGTCCATAAAGTTGTAAGCACCTTATGGAGGCTCTGAGTAGTTCCCTGTTAACTTCCAGGAGCTTCATTCATTCATTCCAACTTCCATCCAAGACCCACAGTCAGGCGCTTCACATCAAAGACATTAGTAGAGATTTGTTGAATGGACTGAGTGTAGTGGAACACACCTATAAATCCCAACACTCATGAAGAACACAGGAGGATCCAAAATTTGAGGTCAGCTTGTCTCAAAAAACCAAGAGAGTGGGGAAAAAAGCAACAACATTGAAACAGGTACAGGGAAGGTTAGATGAATAGGGAAGAAAGGATGCTACAAGCATAGTTTAAAGTCAACCAACTAATTGTACTAAACAACTTTGTGTGTATGTGTTTGGGTATGTGCAGTCTCGAATATGTATGCATGTGGAGGCCAGAGGTCAACATTGGGTATCATTCCTCAGGAGCCAGTCATCTTGGATAATTTGTTGGTTGGTTGGTTGGTTGGTTGGTTGGTTGGTTGGTTGGTTGGTTTGTTTGGTTGGTTGGTTGGTTGGTTCATTGGTTGGTTGGTTGGTTTGTTGGCTGGTTGGATGGTTGGCTGGCTGGCTGGATGGCTGGCTGTTTGGTTGATTGGTTGATTTGTCTACTTTGACATAGGGTCTCTCACTGAGACCTAGAACTCAATGAGTACATTAGACATTCTGGCCAGTGAGCCCAATGGATATGCCTGCCTCTGCCTCCCCAGAGCTAGGATTACAACTCCATGTCACCATTCTTAGCTTTTCATCTGGGTACTAGATGTGGAAGCCAGGTCCTCATGCTTGCATTGAAAGCACTTTGTCCATTGAGACATTTCTCTATGGCCTAAAAGCTATTGTGAGATTCAATGGTGTCACAACTTCATAACCTGTACCTCACAGGACCTCAAAGTTAGGGAAGTTAATGGTGAAGTCCAGATTTTTAATATTTTATTATTTTTTTGTGTGTGAGTGTATTGTCTGCAACCCTGTCATGCCGTGCTTGCAGAGGTCAGAGGAAGGTGTAGGATGTCCTAGAACTGGAGCTACAGGTGGTTGTTAGCGTCCTTGTGGGTGCTGGGAACCAAACCTGGGTCCTCTGCAAGAGGAGTCAGTGCTCTTAAACTCTGAGCCATGTCTCCAGACCCAAAGTCCAGATATTTTTTTTTTTTTGGTCTTTTTGAGACAGGGTCTCCCTGTAGTCCCAGCTGTCCTGGAACTATGTAGACCAGTCTGGACTTGAACTCACAGAGATTCCCCCTGCCTCTGCTGGGATTAAAGGCATGCACCACCACACCCAGCCAGATTTTTAAGAGGACTGTGCATAAATACTTTCAGATTCTTTTTAGTGAGGCAAACCAAATAAAATGGTGCTAAAGGCAAATATTTGATATATTTCATTTTAACCTACAAAATACCAACATATGAAATGCCATGCATGGCAGACACCTTTCCCCCATTTTTTTACATATTTACAATTTTACATATTTACTTATTAACATATATTCTGTCTTTACAATTACAAAATTATTTCAAACTGGGCATATAGGAACATTGAGTTCATTGTAACATAGACTTTGTAGCATCTGTTTTATCTTTTAAAAGGCAATATTTACCCAAAACCAACTACAGTGACTACCACAGAGGAAGCCCATAAGAAAATCAGGGTGGACATAAGAGATTGAGACAAAATTCACACAAACTCATTTCATCAACTCAAATAAGTAGTACATTATTATTCTCTGGTCATCCCCTGCTAGGAAAAAATAAAATGAACAAAACAATCCCTAAAAACTGTACCTTAAAAATACTCTGGCATTTATAAGCTGTTAATTCATATTTCAGGCCATCAGTAGAGTAGGGTGTAGTTCCTAGGGACTGAAGCTCAAATAAATAAGACCACAAGCAAAGCCATCACCAGGCAACACCATCACCCAGTGGAAGACATAACCCTGCGAACACCTGCCGCTGCAGTGGAGGTGGGAGCTTGTCATTCTCAACATTTTCAGAGTCAATGGCTGCTAACGGTTGGGGGCTTAATCTCAAGTGGGTATTTCTCAGCAATGTCTTGAACTTCCTTCGCAGTTCCATTCGTCCAGTCTATTAGGTCTTTCTCAAGTTTCTTGGCTTCATTTATGATCCTTCCCTGCCGTTCATTCAACTGGGAGAGGAGGTCCAAGTTCTTATACATCTGCTTCACACCTAAGCAGGCCTCAGGGGATCAACTCTCGGACTCCTGCTTCCTGGGGGAAGTCTGGCCCGAGATGTAGAGATCAAAATCCTCCTGACTTAAATTTAAAGAATGAGCGTGTAATTTCTCAAAGAAAACCACAGCACAGCACAGATTGGTGAAGTAATAGCCGTCCTCTCCTGTCATCAGCAGGCTGGGGTTGCAGAAGCTGGTGATGTACTGGATGTTGGACTGTAGGCGAGGGGGATTGCCCTTCAGGACAATATAGATGAGTGTGGGCAGGAAGTCATCAGCTGAGGGTGGCTTATTCTTTGTGATCTTGATTGCATTGAAGATCTGCTTGCTGCACCTGGTGATGCAGGCCAGCTTGTCCCGAGGCACACACTTATAGTCCATTTCGATGATGTTTGTGATTGCCTTCACTACTATGTCAGACACTTCTGGAATTTCCTCATAGACAAGGACACAGAGCATCTGAATTGTCACCCAGTGCAGATCCCTGATCCGTTTTTGAATGGCATGATCTTTCTTCTCATCGTCAGTAGTCTCTGGACAGAATACATGTTTATATAGCCGGGTCATGATGTACTTTTCAATTTGATCCATTAACTTCTCGAATCTTTCTGGAGGCATTTTCCCACGTGTCTGCATTCTTTCAGCTACATTCTGGTAAAAGTCCTGCATACATTCTGACTGCTCCTCAATGCTCAAATCCCGTTTGTAATTCATTCCTTCCATAAAAATCTTCGTCTGATTATAGATTTCTTGCCCTGTCTTGTGGAAGGTCTTAAGAAATTCTATGACCTCCTTTGTAACTCTATCAGTTTCGATGCTGGTTTGTGGGTATATGGAGGGACTGGGAGCTTTGGATTCCTGAATTTCCTTCTTTGATCCAACCCTGGAAGAGGCACTGAAGAATTTTTTCACTGTGGTAACTTTGCAGGTCTTCTCATTCATTTTTTTTAACATTTTTTTATTGATGCTTTGTGCATTTCATACATCATTTTCCGATTCAGTTCAGGCATATTTCCCTTTCCCTTTCCCCCCACCCCAACCCCATCCCAGATCATGTACTCTACCATATCTGTCCTGCATTTTTCTCTCAGTTTTTTTTCCATTTTTAAGCTATAAGTGATAATCCATGAGTACAAGCATCCGTCATGTAAAACCAATTTGCAGGCTGTTGTACCCAAACCCCCACAGCCCCACCTTCCAGCAGGGGGTGAGGGATGGTATGTTCAATCAAGTTGATCAAATGAGTGTCCAGACTACATTGCTGTAGTTTCATCATTCACCCCAATCGCAGCCCTTACATTCTACCACGCCCCCTCTTCCGCAGATTGTTTCTTAGGCTTAGAAAAGGGGCACACGTGGATGAGAGGCAAAACAGTCCACTCTCTCTGGAGCTGTTGTCTTGGACTCTGGTCAATTCTGGCTGTTTCCTTTCATGGGCTGACAGTTTGTCCAGGAATAACCTTTCGATCCTACTAATGAAGCACAAGCAATTAGATATATAGGTATTTAAACAGCACTAATAGTTATGGTAGGTTACTTTGGTATGGAAACATATGTTTGGATGGTATGTTAATCCATGAATTACATTTTTTCCTGTTAAATATGACAGGGTCTTACTGTGGCTTATGAGATCTCCTAACCTGTAGAGGATGTAAGCTTGTGGCATCAGCCATGGGTTATTCCTCTGAGGAGAAAGCCAATAGCCAATTAGATTTGGGATATACAGGCATATGGCTGCCTCTGCTGCACAGTATTTCCAGGCAGGTGAGGTGTAGCTGGTGCTGACGGTGGAGTCTTGTTTGACTCAAGGAGACCCGTATTTGCTTTATTAGTTTAGAGACCTTTGGTAACACTCTCTGGTGTTCCAGAGGCCATCTGTACACTTGCATGTGTGGTCTCAGTACATCTTTCCCATGTTAACGTCAGGTCTTCAGCAGCAGGGCCTTATCGCCTCTCTTCTTGCAGATATCTTTTCTTTTCTTAAAACTTGGAGAATGTGAGAGACTGGGCCCCTTGGCTGCTCTGACTGCTAGCAAAGGCCTCATCCCACTGAAATCTTTCAGCCAGCTCCCAGTCCTCTTGTATCTGCCTCTGTCAGACCTTTTGGTACTCCTCCTTCCAGCACTTGGAGCAGAAGCCCTGCCAGGCAGGGTTGCCATAGTAACTGCATCCTTTCTTACACAGTAGTTCAGACTGATCCACATGAATTCCCTGGTGCTCGTACTTCAGGCTCATCTTCCTGCTCTGCCACTCCAACGATGTCTGGCCACTCTCCCCGCCCTCGCGCCTGCCCCAGGAAAATTCTTACATGAGATGTTTCCTTTGTTTATGAGAAATTAAATTAGATTACATTTGAATAAAACAAATTAAAATGATGGACATGTAAATTTCATGTTCTCCATAATATGTACTTCAGACTTCATAAAATATATAATGAATACTAAAATTGAAAGTGAAGCTTCACACCAAAATAAAATAATCTTTACATTATTTTCTAGCCTAACTTGTGATGTGTATAGATAAGTAACATATAAAATATTTTTTATTTACTGTTCTCTGAAATATATTATGCCTTGAAAGAAAAATGTGGGAAGAAATACAATTAATGATGTGGAAAATATTTTATCAGAGTCTATATTTGAATTGTCCCTCAATGAAAGGTAATAAAATTTGCATATAGTGCTGGGTGTGGTGGCGCATGCCTTTAATCCTAGCACTTGGGAGGCAGAGGCAGGCGAATCTTTGAGTACAAGGCCAGCCTGGTCTACAGAGTGAGTTCCAGGACAGCTGGAGCTACAGGGAGACACTGTCTCAAAAAGACCAAAAAAATAAAAAAATTAAAAAATTGCATATAAATCTGTTATTACTAGTCATTAGAAAAAAGAGATCAGAGATTAGAATTGAGAAAAGAGATAAAGAAGACATAAGAAAAGCACTTATAAGAATGAAATATAATAAATGGATAAGAAGGTATTAGATATGCCTTAATGATGCAATTGTTTATAAAGATATATTTTCTGGTCTTAGGCTGCAAATGAAGATGTTAAGTTCATGACACTGATGGGAAAATTAGTGACGAGTTTCGTGATTTCTGACATTCTACTAGCATTGCGATATAAAACAAGCAAACTATCCAAGGACATGTAGAACTCCATGGGCCACTTAGCAAGGCTCAACTCAAACAAGTGATTGAATATTTTCCAAAGTGTCTCTTTGATCTGGAATATATAAGTGATTCTTATGTCTTTGAATCCTAGATGATGATATTACAACAATATGTTTGAAAGTGATAACTGAAAGGCTACTGAGCTTAAGCTATGGCAAAATCGTAGTTAGGTCATTGCTGAAAGAGGGACATAAGCAGTTGGGGGACAGAGGCACAAACTGCTGTCCTTAGAGTGTCTGTCTATTGTCTGTTATCTACATTATTTTCCAGCTTATAGCAGATAAAAAAGCATGAAAAAATTTGGATGGGGCTGGAGAGATGGCTCAGCGATTAAGAGCACTGACCGCTCTTGCAGAGGACTGGGGTTCAATTCCTAGCACCCACATGGCAGCTGAGAACCGTCTTGAACTCCAGTTCCAGGGGAATCTGATACCCTTTTCTGACCTCCGAGGCACTGCATGACATGGGTGCACCAACCTACATGCAGACAGTATATTTATACACATAAAAAAATATTAAAAAATTAAGTTTGTATTAGTGATCTGGCTTAACAAGATTATTTGAATAGCTTTGCCATCCATAACTTTTCTTACTCATTTTGGGTAAGCATGTGTTTTAACACCCATATTTATCATGAATGACAGGTCAAGAATGTCATTAACAAGGTCAACATAAATCAAAAGAGATTTTCCTCTCACTTGTAGAAAAGGAAACTAGACTAAACTAAGGTCATTTGCTTAAGGTCATAGAGCCCAGGGCCAGTTCATAAACTCTTTCTTACTGCATCATTTAATCTCATATATATGAAAATACATATTATCTTTCAGTATTCCTTATATATTGACCTGTTAAAGTCCCCTGCTTCAAAGACTTGAGTTTTTAGAGTTTCCATTTCAAAGTATTCAGTAAATGATGTTGTTTTTTGATTTTTTTTTGCCTTTTTTGAAGCTGGAATCCAGAGTTTTACACTTGCTATGTTAAGCAAGTGTGATACTACTGAGCTAATTCTCAGGTCCTGTTCATTTATATTCAAGGAATATTATTTTAAAAACATTTTTAATTATTCACTTATGTGTGTGAGGTGTTCCATTTATTAGCTGAGTGAACCATGTGGAAGACACACACAGGAAAGTACAGCACATAGACACATGCTAAGGTGTTCAAATACAGAGAGAGCTTTATTCCAAAAATGGCCAGCTTACATAGCCAGCATGACTCTACTCCCAGGGCCAAATCTTAAATCTTTGTGTCACTACATACCATCCCCTGGGCATGGCCATGGAGGTCCCATTGATTTAGAACTCTAGCCACCTTAACTAAATGTTCCCTCATCTCACCATTTTTTTTTCTGAGAGACAGGTGAACCCATGGGTGAGGCTAACAACAAAAAGGAACCTGAGCTTTGAATAGCCAGCTGCTCAAGTCTCTTGTGCGTGCTAGGCAGTGGTGAGGCAGATCAGACATGAGACTTTATTTTTCACACTAAGGACAATTAATATATAAAATAAAAACACCAACCATGAAGTGGGCCAATTATCAAGCATAAGCAATGAATGTAAGTAACATTCATGCAAATCCAGTTATCAAATATCTATACCCAAATTTTGAATAACCCAAGGTCCCCATAGTCCAGTTGGAGAAGTTTGTATGCACAAGTGTGTTGATCAAATAAGAGTACAGTCCATATTTTTTGAGATCTCGGGAATTACCCCATCCCCTCAGCCCTTATATTTAACCACACCCCCTCTTCCACATCTGATCCCTGAGCCTCGGAGTACAAGTGGCAGAAGTGGGTGAGAAGTAAAGTAAGTCTAATTTTCTTTGAGGTATCACTCTGAACTCTGGTCTGTCCAAGCTGTTTCCTTCCATTGGTTTGCAGTTTATTTAGGAATTCCTTTTTTACTCCTACTAACAATCAGAAACAATGAGATAGTAAAGTCATTTAAATAGCATTGATTATCATGATATGTTTCTCTGTGGGCACAGCTACAGATATTTAGATGGCAATTTAGTCTAGGTACTAAGGCTTTTTTATACTGTTATTAATTACTAAAGGTTTAATACCAGCAGTTTGCTATTTCCTCAAAGGAGTGGGCTAATAGTCAATTAGTTTGGGGGTAAATTTGGTGGCCACTAGCTGCACAATGGCTTCCAGGCAGGTGTGGAGTAGTAATGAGTCTTGCTTGACTCAATGAGACATAGATAGATAGATAGATAGATAGATAGATAGATAGATAGATAATTTCACCCAGTGGCCTTTGGTAATGCTCTCTGGCATTTCAGAGACCTACTGTCCATTTGCAAGAGTGGTCCGTCCCTATGTGCTTTCCATTCTCACACCAGGTCTTTGACAGCTAAGGTCTTAATGCCCAACTGTGTGTACCCCAATTTGCAGGCCAAAAGCTTTATTATTGGGCAGACATTAGCTCCCAGTCAATGCTTCTTTGGCAGTATGAACCATTGCTGGTACCACAGCTTTCTTCTATTAACTATCTTGCTTAATTATAAAGCCTTTAAAAATTTTACAAGAATGTCTAGCTCTAATAAAATTTTCTTTTACTGTTTTTGTGACCATTAGTTAACTAAAGACTGGCTATATATGACCCATAAGAAATCGTTAGCAACAATTGGCTGTTTTGTAGTTAAGGAAAAATTCCATTACCATCATAATTTGTTTTCTTTTTCTACAAAAAGGAGAGGTAAAAAGGTTTCTTTTACTTAACAGCACCTGGAAAAGAAAACCACATTAGGACATATTATAAACAGTTGTTTAAAATAGACTCTAGAGATGTTTGGTGCCTATGGCTCAGGCATTCTGAAAGTTTTGTTTTGTTTTGTTTTTGTTTTTTTGTTTTCTTTTCTCTCGTGATTCTTAGATGGGCCAGATTTTCTGCTGGTATTTCTTTGTCCATCCTGTACAATCCAAAGCTATACCTTTTTAAGGCATTAAGTTCGTGGTGATTTGAACTGTGGGAATATGCAAAATCTTTTCCCATTGTTAGTTTTAAGATTTCACAAAATTGAAAAAATATCAAATGGTTTGGAATACATAGTTTTCTATTTGACTGTATCCCAGAGGGATTATTCCACCACCTCTCTCCCTTTTAACAAAATTATATTTTGACATATAGATATTTAAAGGCAGTTGTATTACACATACCTATAGACAGGAACCAAGGTGTAAGGGTCCAGTAAGTCTATTTAAAAGGTCTCTATATTAGCCTGTATATGTTGTAGGCAAATGAAATGTCACACATAATACTGTACAGAAAAAATATTGAGAACCTTTGTGGAAATCTAATACAAATTATGAGTAAAAAAATTTTTAATAACAATTTGTGTCACTAATGGTGATCACACCCTCATAAGAGAAAAGAAGCTTCTCTTGCTACGAGCAGGTACAATGTAGTCCTGCTAAGGGAAGGAGAAGAAGCCTCCAGCAGCTTCTCCTGTGAGTTGAAGCTAGAATGCAAAGCTTCAGCTAGCTATGGAAATCCCACAGCTCAGCCTGGCCTGGCTTACTCGTCCTGACTCAGGCTTTTGGCCTTGGGTGTCTTCCACTACCCTTCTATGGCTGAATAAAACCCACCTGTCAGGGATCCACACCCCTAGGTCACAGAGACTAGTGGCCAGCCACAAGCATCTATCCAGTGAACACCAGCTAGCCAAACCAACATACTTAAAACACACCTGTTGAGGATCCACATCTTCATGTCTCAGCCTCTGTCCAGTCAAAACCTGTTAGAACCCATTGAAAGCATTATGCAAGAAAGGGCCTAGAATGCTCACCAAAATTATTAAATTTGAAATCAGGGACTTCTCAAGTGATGGTGAAGGAAGATCCATTTTTTTTTCACTAACCCATATCCCCAAAGATCCAAAAGTTTATTACCGTTTTAATACCATGAAAACTTGTTTGTATCTTTCTTTCAGATGTTGAAAGGGTGTAACCAGTAGGTAGCAGCATAGATCCACTCAGATGTCCAATAACATTTTTATTATTCCTAATAGATAGTTAACCCATTACCTTTGGTGAAATTGAATTATGCGTTGGCTGTTTAATTATGAACCTGTGTCTTGAGAAGGAAGGACCAAGTTCCAACTCAGAGGCAGTACTTACTGGTTTTATAGTTGTTAACATTAAAAATATATCTAGATCATTAAGTACACACATCCATACACACATGTGTGTGCATATGTACATACATACATACACATGTAATAAAGAAAAGTTCATTAGGTTGACCTGTAACAGAGAAAAGTCACTTTATTGCTTGATGTTCAATGAGAAACACATAAAACTATATTTTATATAATTTGTCATAGGGTTTATTTTTACATAATTAGAATAAATGCCCTAGTAACACACAAAACAGCTAAGATCCATATCCAACATCTTAGGCCGATTCCCAACCACTCGGCTTTAATTGAATATCCCCAGTGTCTACTCCTATTATTTTCCTATCCTGTCCCTATGCAAATTTTAACTGTCCCTGTACTATTTACAGAAACAAAGGCTAAGGAGGGTGCCCCAAAGTACATAGGTCACAGTTGTTTGTAGTCTTTGACTGTTGGAATAATAATAATCAATAATTATAACAAACATAACTAGTGCCGTGGACTCGGATTGCCACCCCCCCCCCCCGTTGGGGTAGCCAGCAAGACCTCTGGGCACAGGCTAGACAGCACTCACCATTATTTGGCCAAAGGTACTGTCTCTTCTCCTTATCCTACCCTACTCTACCCCCATGTGACTGTGCATGAGAGGAAGCATGCATGCCTATGGTTCTGCAGACCTTGGGCTACAGAATCTGATTGGGCCCTAATCCTTGGTTCTGCTGGGTGTGTTTCACCTCATCAGGTACTCGCCACATGGTGACCAAGTACAGGTCTTATATGTGTGACCCTCATGGTAAGACACCTTAGGTTGCCTCCTGATGAGATGAAATGAAGGGAAATTTCATTTATCACCCCTACCCTCTGTGTGACCCTGTGTGTGTTCTGTGCCCCTCTAGCTGCCCCCTCTGCCTTGACATTTCTGGCCTGAATTTGAACCTATAATTTTCTGCCTCTGCCTTCCCTCTGATTCTCATCCTTCTTTTTTTTTAGCCTCCCATTAGAGGATGCAGTTCCTCCACTCCATTCCATTTGCCCTGTTTTGGACCACTGAGAGCCCATGTATCAAGAATCCCCCGACTTTTCCATTCAGAATGCTGTCCATCGGGAATCTGGAGACAAAATCTGGACCTGTTTTCTGGTCCCCCTTGTGAATTTCAGAAGCTAAGTTTGCAGGCCTGTGCACCCCGTTTCCTAATTCCCCACATTGGTTGAGTAGGTCTGGGGACTCTGACCAGCACTTCTGACACTAGGGCAGACATGCCCTAGCCCTCATATGGTGCTTTTGAGGCTAAAAATCCTTACATCCTTCCTACAAATCTCAAACTTTCTTCTCCCCCACCTCATGTGCTCTGATCTATATCTCTCCTCTCTACATCATTGGCAGATTTCTGCAGTAACAGACTGAACCCGCAATCCAGGCTTTTCCTTTTTCTTTCTTTTACTATGCCTCCCCCCCCCACTCTCCCCCCTCCCCCACCATGTGGATTTTCCCATCTCCCACACCACCATGCGGAGCCATNTTTTTTTCCCACCAGTGCATTTAAGCAGAAATGGGAGCAGCACACTGTTTCCATGCCCATACTTCAGCCACCATCTTGAGGCTGCCCCATTTCTGTGATGGTACTGAGCCACACCCACTGCATCTAGACCACGTGGCAGGAAGCCTGAATTTACATCATACCTTATGACAACTAATGGCATGTTCTAAGTCTTTTACAATTTATTTAATATCATGTTCTGATCCTTTCACAACTTTGGTTTTGGGTTTTATATTAGATTATACAAAGGCAATTGAAATTCCATTAATACATTTTTTTAATTTTATTTATTTTTGTATGTGTATGAATGTATTGTCTGCATGTAGGTTTGAGCACCCATGTTGAGCAATGTCGTGGAGGTCAGAAGAGGATAAGTTGCATCCTTTCCTAGCCTGTGCTGCAGCTACTACCACCAGGCTCCTACCATGAGCTTTTATTAGTCAAAATACTTTACCTCAGCAATTAAGAACTTATAAAGAGTGCTTAAGTCAATGTTCAAGCTTTACTTAAGAGTTATATAGTAATTAAAGTATCAAATTAATTCAAATAATCCTCTTGCAGGCTTAAAACCACACTTAAAGCTCCAATCTGATTTAGCAAGAGGAAATTGAAGGGACATTATTTTGGCCCCTACAATCTGAAGTCGACTTGGGTCTTAAGGTCCTGCATCAGCACCTTTGTACATGTCCTGTAGCAGTGAGTCACCAGTCATCCCAGGCCAAGGAGGTTTTTTGAAATTCATGTAAAGGACTTCATCTGGCCAGTGTCTAGTCAAGGGAAGAAAGTCCATATAGATGAGAAACTCCTCATGCTTCAAAGGGAAGCTCTGGTCAAGCAAGGCCTGACTTTGTCCTCACATAGATGAGACTGGTGAAGAGAGCCAGGTGCACAGCCTGAGTGACCCCCTAAGGACCAGAATCTCAACTGACCTTAAACACCAAAACAAACTTCATTTATCTGAGCTAACTGTGGTTTTAAGCACCCCTACAGGAAACTGTAATCTAAAGAAGAGAAAATGAAATAACTTATCACCATAGAGATAAGTGAGAAAACTGCTGTGACAAGTTAGGAACCTACTGTGTCATTCTAGAAAATATCTCAGATATAGCTGACAGATATAATGTGCCATGCCATAAAATACCACCATTTATATTCTCACGGTTATGGCCCTCACTCTAGAGCTCTTTGTACTAATTTTTTTTTTTTTTTCGGTCTTTTTGAGACAGAGTCTCCCTGTAGCTCAGGCTGTCCTGGAACTCGCTACATGGACCAGGGTGGTCTTGAACTCACAAAGATCCACCTGCCTCTGCCTCCAAAGTGCTAGGATTAAAGGCGTGCACCACCACACCCAGCTAAAACTTTTTTTTCCAATTCCTCAAACCAGGGTACAAGTCCTCTCTCACTCTGCAGACCCTAGACAGGGACCCTATCGTTGCTAATGCACCCAATAGTCCCGTGTTGGTACTGTGAATTCCCTGCACTGGTATACATATGTAAGACTCAACTAGCTTGTCTTTTCAGTTGCAGAGTAAACGTCCAGTAAATACTGGCCACAATTGACCTGGACCCAACCCACCGGGCAGAGCACCCAGAGCAGCCAAATTGGGAAACCAGATTCTAACCCTCCAGACTGACAGCTGTTCCCCAAGACTTCACCCACCAGCAGCTCTAAAGCAGATACAGAAGAGAGAACAGCACCCCATTTCCTTATAAGCAAAAGGCTGGAAAGTTAGGTCTGGGCTCCCAGAATCCCAAGGGGCACACAGTAGCCCACTTCCTCCAGAGTCGGTCAATCTTCTGACTTCTTCCTCTGCACCTGAGGCCCCGGCCCATGGGTATAAATGGGTGGGCTCCAGGCACCAACTTGCCCCTGCCTTGCTCCTGCTATGTTCCACCACTTCTCTGCAGGTGGCTCCCGCTGCCAATCCCACATGGAAGTAAATTATATTCTTGGAGTGACTTAAGCATCATGTGCCTTTTATTTTATAATCTAACAATAACAATTATGATAATAGTCATAGCTCTCATTGATCATTATCAATAATTATTAATAACAATTAATAGTCATAATTATTATCATTAATTACAAGCATTATCAATAACAATTTTTTTAAAAAACATATAATAACAATCAACAACAATTTATCATAAGACTGAATTGTCATTAATTCATATTACCAATCATAATCAATGATAACAATAATTATGACTCAATAACAATTTCAATTAATAGTCAACAATAATTTATCATTAAATTGAATTTAATACAAACTAAAATTTATATAAACCCAATTAAAAATTGTTAACACTATGGTATAAAACAGTCTTTATGAGTTGAATCTATTTATCTTTGTTTACAGTTGACTGCTAATTAGATTTAAACCTGTAGGATTATAATGAATTAAAAGAATGAACTTGCATTCATTCACACAAACACACAGTTTGAAGATGGGCTTAAAGTAAAATTTTTTTTCAAAATATTTTTAATTGAAAGACACCATGTGCTCAGTTCTTTGGCTGGTATGGGCACAGCAGGAAGGTGGTCCAGAGCACAAACCACATGTAATCATGAATTCTGTGGGAAGAATCTTTAAGGTGAAATATATTTAAAAAGATCAAAATAAAAATTAAATCAACCAATTAATTTTAATTGTTACACATATTTCTACTCAAAAGATATCTAGGATACCCAGGATTAAGTAAAAAAAAATTACATTTTAAGTTAAGCATGCTGAGATGGATTTGAATTACTTGAGAGATAAAGCTAGCTGAAACCCAATTATGGATCCATAAATAGCCTGCAGGTTTAGGTAGGAAGAGTTAGACATTCCGAAACAGTTACCTAAAAAAATCCACAAGAAGCCAAGTCTGTAATACAATTTTATTTAAAAGCAGGTTGAAATAGAGATAAAGACCTTTTAGAATTAAGTAATTTAGACTTTTTTTTTTTAATTTTATTTATTTCGGTATGTGTATCAATGTACTGTCTGCATGCAGGTTTGTGCACCCGTGTCGTGCAATGCCGCGGAGGTCAGAAGAGGGTCTCGGATTCCCATGGAACTGGAGTTCTCCTGGAATTGGAGTTTCAGACGGCTCTCGGCCGCCATGTGGGTGCTGGGGATCGAACCCGGGTCCTCTGTAAGAGCGGTCGGCGCTCTTAACCGCTAGGTCATCTCTCCAGCCCCCGTAATTTAGACTTTTAGAATTAAGAGAATGTTTGTTCCTAAAGAAACTGCACCTATGTGATGAATATTCCTAAATTTACATCACAGAAACCTGTGATCTGGTCTGAGCAGAGGGCTAGAGTAAGCCTGGGGGAATGATCATATGAAAGAATTAAGCTAGAGCTGAGCCCTAGGAACTAGTTTCTCACAGTAGGGGATCAAGACAAGTTTTTTGGAAATTAAGAAACCCCAAGTTATGTAAAATTTTGAAAAATGATTCCCAGGCCAAGCATGGCTACTAAGTCTTGATGGTAAACTCAGCCTGGAAGATGTTGGCTTTCATAGCCTGCAGGAGTGACTAAGTTAGGAGACACATGCCTGGAGGGGATGGGATACTGTTTCTGAGCAAAAATGGAGCCAGGCAGGTTTCCCTGATGTGCGCAAAGCCACATGTACCCAGAGAGGCCTCCCATCCACTTAAATAAGCAGGAGAGAAGGCTCCATGGCAAAAGCTACATGTTAGGAGAGAAAGGACAAAATTGAGAAGAAAAAAGGCAAGATTTGGAGGTTCACATACTCAATTTGTCAAGGTTTCCATCAGCCATAAGTCTGGGTGCCATTTGTTGGGTGTTCCACTTCTTCCCAGGGTGGACCATGTGGAAGACACACACAGGAAAGTACAACACAGGGACACATGTTAAGGTGTCCAAATACAGAGAAAGTTTTATTCCAAAAATGGCCAGCTTATATAGCCAGCATGACTAATCTCCCAGGGCCAAATCCTAAACTTTTGTGTCANGCTTGCTTTTTGTTGTTGTCCCGATGTTTTTTGGTGTTTTTTTTTGTGTTGGTGTGGGGGGGGGGGGGGGGGGGTAAGAAAACATCAGATCTTCTGTTTCTGGAGTTACAGGTATTTCTAACCTTGTGGTTGCAGGGAAGCAAACTTGAATCTTTTGCAAGAGCACTAAGTTCTTTGAAAACTGAGCCATCTCTCTAGCACCTCCAGACACATTTTGTAGGTGGAATATTACAAAACACAAATTCTGCCTTTCATTTATGAGAACCTGATAATCTGTGCCATTCAGTCAATATCACCAAAATTGCACTTCTTTCCGGTGTCCATCATATGGTGTCTACAGTATTAATTCCCTTTTCATTTAAAGTACTTAAATCATACAAATAAAAGACAAATGTTCAGTCACTGAGCCACACTCATAGCTTATTCACGTGGTTTTTATATGTATTTACTGATTGTGTATATGCAGTTGTATGGGGATGGTGCAAATGCATACACAAGGCCTCACTGTGAGTCTGCAGGTTAGAGGACAACTTGTTTACTGTCTCCCTTACAATATGTGGGCCCCATGGATTAAATTTTGGTCCTCAACATTCACAGGAAGTATCTTTACTTTCTTCCCTGACATGTTTTCCAATATTTAATTTTTTATTTATTTAACTATGCTTTATGTGTATGAGTGGTTTGTCTGCATTTATGTAATTATGCCATGTGTGTACAACGGCCATGTAGACTACAAGTGGGAATTGCATCCCCTGGAAATGGAATTATTTTTCACTGATTCACATATTACCCATTTTGATTCTTATGTATGATGTGAGTTGGTTAATTTCTTTCTTCTAATAATTACAGATATTGAAATTGTATTTGTTTCTTCTGTTATAAAATGCGGCAGTGAAGATCCTTGAAGGTCTTTCAAATCCTTAGAAGCAATGCACAATATTTTATGAAGTACCCATCAATGAATGAGAATTTCATCCTATGAAATATATTAAATTTTATTCAGTACACTAATTTACACTAAAACATCATTTTCCAAGTTACATTATCCCTAACAGTACATACAGTACAAAAGAGTGTACATTCTTCCTATAGTGGTAATTTAGTTTTGTAATTCAATTTTTTTTTTTTTGGTCTTTTAGAGACTGGATCTCCCTGTAGCCCCAGCTGTCCTGGAAAGATCTGCCGGCCTCTGCCTCCCAAGTGCTATGATTAAAGGCATGCGCCACTATACCTGGTTGTGATTCAATTTTGTATACCATCTTCTTCCAGCTTCTTTGCAGGGTGTAACTGTATTCTGACATCAATTTGAAGTTATACAAAACCAAATGGCATTTTTACATGAAGAATTGTAAGAGAAGTCTTAATAGTCATAAGGAAACAGTAAGAATTTACCACATTCTGACTTTTCCAATTTCTCAATGAATTTCAATGTTACATCATTATTCACTAAGATTTAGGGTATCATGCTATGGGGCAATGTCTCCACTTGAGTTCCATCAAATATCAGGGATATCTGAATATATCCTTGGTATTTTTCTCAGAGGTTTACCAAATCTAGCCCACTGATTAGTTTTGTAAAATATTTGATTATGGATTATATAGACAGATTAGTAGAAATAGAAACAAGGTCTCTTACAAGGTCAAAATTATTAGTGTTTGACTACTTACAGAAAAAAATTTGGTAACCCATTTTAAATTATTAAGATTCTGGGGAAATTTGTTGTTGTATTTGAAAGTATGTCCAAATCTATACAGGCTTTTGACCATCAGTTTTATCTTACTATAATATTTTATATTTTCAATATAATGCTCTTTCAAGGAATTATTTTCTTCAGTCAAATGAATGGTTTTCCTTCATTGCCATAGATGTATCTCAGTGACCTAAGGACATTTTTGATTATCATCAATTAAATGCATTTTTATATTATTTTTAGGCTTACAGAAAAAAGTAAAAATTCCAGTTAGTCCTTTCATACTTCTTCCAAATCTTCTTTTGCCATTAGATACCATGTTATCATGATAGAGAAATAATCTACAATATTTTAGAACCTATAACTTGCCACTTTAACAAATAAATAGTCAAACAGAACTGTTTACATGTTTCTCTAAGAAAAAAATAATACACATTCCTTGGTGGATAATTCTACCTACCCAATATAACCATTATCATATTATTTATTCTTCATTAATTTTTAATAGCTATGCACTTATTATAAACATTACAGAATCAGTTATTGAAAGGCACATATATTGTGTAACATGAAACCCTAAGAAACCACTACATCCCCTAGGATAGTTATTAAAGTATTATTAATAATGAGATAGGAAAAGGGGAAAAGACAACCCTAGAGTATAATAAAGGACATATAAACAGTTCAATTTAAATTTTAATAAACACTTTCAGGGCTTCAGATTAGACATAAAGGAAGACTAAGTGGGTCTGGTCCTTCTTTGTTGTCAAATTCTTTGTAGGAGTGACCAGAGAATTTTCCTATTGTATGCAGGAGGATGCAGAAGAAAAAAAAATACCTGATTTAGCAAGGGACATTCCTGATCTAGAAGCCTGGCTGCAAGGGTCTACTTTATTGCTTCTTCCCCAGTGTCGGCAATATTTTATCTGTCAAAAAAGATGTTGAAATTTATCACTTGTTCCAACTGTTTTTGCAGGATAACTCCCTCTTTTAGCCTAATAAATGATGTATAATACTCTTGCACAAAATAATTATATTTACATGTGCTAAATTATTCTATTCTTCATAATTAATTATTTTATAGATCATTCCATGTACATATTAGACTTGAACCCAAAACAAAGAAGACACAGAGCAAAGAAAAATTAATCTATGGAAGTATGTACTGGTAATGAGAAATGCCCATTTCCACTGAAAGCCTCGTAGGTTTGAGGTAATTTTTTTGTAACATTATAAAAAATCATTAAAAATGGAATAACAAATCATCAAACCAAAATTCAGCTTAGTGTGGTAATGTAATTATTTTACTCAATTCATTGTCTGCTTTTCTTTCTTTCCTGTCTTGCCACCAATATTGCATTACATATGTACTCTTTCCTGACACTCAAGGCCTCTAGTCAAACCATGATTTTCATCCTTTAAACCCCATCTCCCTTCTACTACTCCCATTTTCTCCCTGTTTCCCACCCTACAATATATACACATTGATTCTGCATTCACCTAGTACTAGTGGTCATTTCTAGGAATGTTCATACTCTTCAATATCTCCATAAATTTTGAATGCCATTTCAAATTCTGGTTGTCCTACCTGTCTTCCCTCACTACCTTAAACTATAAATCTCTATTGATGCTCTAATGTCCAGTTCCAGTATCTTTTTAACCCCGATGTATTGTTCTATTCTCTGTTCTCCAAAACCTGCATGAAACATTGTTACAAATTAATTCCCACATAGAAGATAATGTTCCTTCTCCTAAAGTCACTGAGTTACTTGAAGAAAGAGAAAATATCCTTATTTATCATTACTACATTATGAATGTCACATAGAAATGGGCAATTGATATAAGAGATGGCCCAGATGTTTTTAGAAGTGTAAGTCTGTGGGGCTGGAGAAATGGCCTAGCGGTTAAGAGCGCCAACCGTTCTTGCAGAGGACCGGGGTTCGATCCCCAGCACCCACATGGTGGCTGAGAACCGACTTTAACTCCAATTCCAGGAGAACTCCAGTTCCAGGGGAATCCGAGACCCTCTTCTGACCTCCGCAGCATTGCACAACACGGGTGTGCAGACCTGCACGCAAACAGCACATTCATACACATAAATAAATAAAATAAAATAAAAAAAGAAGTGTAAGTCTGTGAAATATATAATTCAAAAGTCAGAAAATTCTATAGTTCAAAATCAAAGTCATATGCCCCAACTTATTTAATTTCAGTCTCTTAGTAATGTTGCCCAGAGGGGATCACAAATATCAGTGAAATCAGCAACAATAACATTCTCTATATTATCAAGTTGAGGAAATGAATCTTTACAGCACTCATTTCTCATTCCTGAGAAACATCAAATTGAACAATCATAAACACAAAAAAATAACCTAATGAGAAAAAAGGAAATCAGATGAGTGATCACATCACTTAACTCTATCAAAAACAAGCAAACTAATATATAGAAACTTCCAAGAGACTATAATGTTTACCTTTACATTATCTGTATTAACTCTGTCCCAACCAGAGCAGCACATCATGGAAAGTGATCTACTTGAAAGGAGAGGGAAGTAATTATCTTTATTTCGCCTTAGACAAAAACATCAGGATAACTTTAATGAAACTCTGCACTAAAACACCCTGACTGTTCTAGACTGAAGAACTGTCCATAGCTGATTATAAAACCATCCCAAATCCAGATCAGCCTCTGTAAGTTCAGGATACAGTTTCACACTACAGCCGGTCCAGTTACAGATTCAAAACTTGTCCCAAGACCAGGCAAGAACCCATATCCTCAGGCCTTTGACCTATTATAGCAAGAAGTAAACACCTATGGACCCACGTTAGAAGACTGTCTGGAGTTTCAGATTAGCTTAGTGGCAGGATGGCATATACAATCCCAAGCTCGATATCCTAACTGAGGTTAGCCACCTTAGTCCTGGGAACAGGGTAGTGCTAATGGATATAGGTTTCAGGATTCCCAGGTGATAGACAGGTCATGTAAGCTCAGGCCTCAAGGTTGGCCTTTATGGTGTCGTTTTCCAACACAGTGTTTTTGCTGTTAAATGAAAATTGGATCTAAGCCAATAATCTTTTTTTAAATTTATTATTGTTATTAAACTATTGCCATACATCATACATCATTTCTCGATCAAACTTTGAGTCACTTCCCTTTCCATGTCCCCTACCCCGCCTGAGTTCCTGCACTCTGCTCTGCCATACAGGTCTTTCATCTTTTTCCAAGTCTTTATTGAGTTGTTTTTTTTTTTTTTTTCAAAGCAGAGGCTTATTGTTTTGGGGAGAACTTCATTATTTCAGTCTCCCCCCCCCCATTTTTTGTTGTTATTGTTCTCTCCCATCTCCCTAATGAACACATATGCCAAAATTATAAACAGGATACTGACAAATTACATACAGACTCACATCAACATTATTCATCATGACAAAGTTGGATTCATACCAGAGATAGAGGGATGGTTCAACATATGAAAATCAATAAACATCATCAAGCATATAAATGGATTGAAAGAAAAAAACCACACCATCATCTCAATTGATGCAGAAAAAGCCTTTGACAAAATCCAGCATCGCTTCATGCTTAAAGTCCTAGAGGGAATTGGATTGGAGAGATCATTCATCAATGTAATCAAAGCCATGTACAGAAAACCCACAGTTAATATCATCCTAAATGGGGAAACAAAAGAAACACTCCCTTTAATGGTAGGAACTTGGCAAGGCTTCCCCCTATCACCACTCCTCTTCAATATAGTGCTTGAAACACTTGCTAGAGCAATAAGGCAAGAAAAGGAAATTAAAAGAGTACTAAATGGAAAAGAGGAAGTCAAGCTATCCCTATTTGCTGATGATATGATTGTTTATTAAGGGATGCTAAAAACTCCACCAGAAAACTCGTAGAAATGTTTAACATCTTCAGCAAAGTGGCAGGATAGAAAATTAACCTAAAAAAAAAAACTCAGTGGACTTTATTTACACCAACAACAAGCAACTGGAGAAGGAATTCAAGGTGACCTTCCCACTCACAATGGCCTCAAAAACAATAAAGTACTTAGGAACAAACCTAACCAAAGCATGAAAGATCTCTACAACAAAAATTTTAAACCCTTAAAGAAAGTAATTGAAGAAGACATCAGAAGATGGAAAAACCTCCCATGCTCATGGATTGGGAAAATTAACATTGTAAAAATGTCCATTCTACCCAAACACTTGTATAGAAAACACAATCCCAATTAAAATACCCAAGAATTTCTTCACAGGCTTGGGAATAAAATGTCCTTAAGTTCATTTGGAAAAACAAAAGACTCTGAATAGCCAAAACAACCCTGAGTGTAAAGAACAACACAGGGGAATCTCTATACCAGACTTCAAAATATACTACAGGGCTATAGCAGATCTTTGTGAGTTCCAGGTCAGCCTGGTCTACAGAGTAAGTTCCATGACAGCTGGGACTACAGGGAGACTCTGTCTCAAAAAGACCAAAAAAAAAAAAAAAAAGACCTGTTGACCAATGGAACAAAACTGAAGATCCAAACTTGAGCACATAAAATTTCAGCCATCTCGTATTGGACAAGGGGCCAAGAAGACACAATGGAGAAAAGACAGCATCTTCAGCAAGTGGTGTTGGCTAAACTGGATCACCACTTGTAGAAGAATGAAATTAAACCCCTACCGCTCGACCTGTACAAAAGTCAATTCCAGATGGATCAAAGACCTCAACGTGAAACCCCAAACCCCTGAAGATGATAGAAGAAAAAGTTAGCAACAGACTACAAGATGTAAGCTTAGGAAAATGCTTCCTAAATCAGACAGCAGCTGCACAAGAATTAAGGTCGACAATTGACAAATGGGACCTCATTAAACTCAAAACCTTCTGTACCTTAAAAGAAACAATCAGGGAAGTGAAGAGAAATCCCACAGAGTGGGAGGAAACTTTCACCACAGAAACATCTGACAAAGGATTGGTTTCTAGAATTTATAAACTACTCAAAAAACAAATAAGAAAGAAAACAAATGACCCACTCAATAGATGGAGCAAAGACCTGAATAGTGACTTCACAAGTGAGGAATTATAGATGGCTGAGAAACATCTTAAGAAGTGTTCAACATCACTAATCGATAAGGACATGCAAATCAAAACCAGTTTAAGATATCATCTTACTCCAACGAGACTGGTTAGGATCAAGAAAACAAATGATACCAAGTGGTGGAGAGGTTGTGGGGAAAGGGGAACACTCATCCACTGCTGGTGGGAATGTAAACTCGTACAGCCACTATGGAAAGCAGTGTGGAGAACCCTTGGAAGACTTGGAATGAACTTGCCACCCGACCCAGTATAATACTCCTAGGCATGTACCCTCAAGACTCACCCCACCGCAGAAATACATGCAGCGCCATGTTTTAGCTCTCTTCACAATAGCAAGGAGCTTGAACCAGCCCAAATGCCCTTTGACTGATGAGTGGATAGAGAAAATGTAGTGCATCTACACAATGGAGTTCTATGCAGCAATAAAGAAAGACAACATCATGAGCTTTGCAGAAAAATGGCTGGAGCTAGAAGACATCATGGTGAGTGAAGTAACACAGTCCCAGAAAATATTGAGAAAGACTAAGAGATGAAAAGCATGTTTGGCAGAATGCATGAGCTCTGGCAGGGTGGGGGAATGGGTGGGAACATGGGTCTAGATTTGTTAAAAATAAATAATTAAATAAATTTATGTGAAAAAAAAA
>VZQC01012857.1:935357-967253 GCA_009823505.1 Rhizomys pruinosus
TTGACGTGAGTTCAAGAAGTACCCAGTTTTGCCTAGACACTGTCTACAGGATACATGGTGTTTTAGGACTTAGTAAAAGTAAATATGTGTATATTAAATAACATTGGTTTACAGACTCTGATAAAAACGGTAATGCATCTGAGTTAAATGGAGATATAAATCGCTGTTGTCCACATTTGTTTTACATAACATTTGTAGAGCAATAAGTCTGGGATTGGCACATAAAAATGTTCTCTATAGTTTCCCTAACTTTCTGTAAGGAATCTTTAACCACACCAGAATGATCAGCATAGAAACACCATTCTTCTTTTAGGGCTGCACACAAACCTCCCTGTTGTAATAGTAACAAATCTAGGCCTCGACGATTTTGCAATACCATTTCTGCTAGGGATGACAAAGAATCTTGCAAATGGTTTATAGCTTTTACTAATTTTTCTATGTCCTCATCTATGGACGCTCTGAGTGCATTATGGCCCTTCTCTTGTAAAAGCAGAGATGATATACCTGTGCCAGGACCCACCAGTCCTAATCCCAGCAATACTGCAACAGTGACGGTTCTCTTCTATCTCTGATGAAGGTGGGGGGCTCCCAATACTGGTGGAGCTCCTTGCCAGAGTGATAAGTCACCCTTGGTACCAATCGAACTGCGACACAAAAATCTTTTTCTAATAGTGTCCCAGCCACACAGGAAGTGATGCAGTTGGAGCAGGCCCACCAGGCATTAAAAGGGGGAACTAAATAGCCAGAAGTATAGTTGGACAATATACTGCTGCACAGATCCATGTAAAGGGCTGAAACATTTCCAATGCAAATTTCAATACCCTGAATATCAGTTAAAGTAAGCCTCGATCTTGATTGATCCCACCTGCATACAGAGTGATTATTTGTTTGCAGTATATTGCCAGAAATTGCTATTCCTTCATAAAATGGAGGGTGAGCAGATAAACAGAGCCAGCAATCTTGAGTGAGATTAGGCTGAGAGACATTTAAGGCCTGATAAGTATAAGACAGCAGGCTAAGCAAAGTCTCTTCACTAGAAGGTGGAGCAAATGGAACAATAGGTGGCAGGGAGGAGGTCTCAAGGTGATAGGGGAGGGTGGCAGGGGAGGTAGATGTGACAGGAGTGGGGCTTATGAAAACAGATGGGGAAGGTTTCTTGGGGGACGGCACAGGAACTACCTTTGGCCATTTTAGTGGACCGTGGCTTGGGGGGGCAATACTATATTAGGACCTACTCCTGTCTTGCGGTAGATAGGTAATTCTAGGCATCTCAAGGTGAACAGAACTCCTAAATCATAGCCAGGTTTATATATGTGAAGTCCCCAGGTCAGCCCCACCCCCCAATCTGGAAAATCTTTACCTGATTCAGTAAAAGAGATTTCTAATGGGTTACACATAAGCCTAGAATTAATGCAGGAGGTTCCTGGATCTCCCCTGATAACTTTAATAAGGCCAGGGTGCTGCTTAACCAAGGGGCATGTGCCTGTCTTTTCACATCCCCAGGATTTACAAAAAAATTCCTGTTCATCACCACATTGGGATGCTAACCTTTTGGTAGTAGGAGCCAGGCAAATGTAAAAACAATGGGCTTTAATTTCTTGCATAGCATTTTGAGTCCCACATCCCGGAATTCCAATTCTTCCTTCATGCCAGGGATCCTGTCGGAAGAGGTCACAGAGGTCCACTTTGAGTGTCGGCAACCAAGTTCCTCATGGATGAGTTCCGCTGACTTGGGCCACCACGGATTGAGAACTGGGTGTGCTGATTTGCCAGGTTATGTTCCAAGGTTCATGAATATTGGAGGTTGAAGATACCCAGGGTATGCAAATACTGCATAGGAAATTCACAACAGGGAATTGTAGCATCTTGTATTGATTGCCTGTGGATAAAAGAATTAGATTTATCTCAGGAATGGGAGTCATTCCTGGATGATTGGTTAACTTGCCTTATTAATCTTTCAGGCAGCCATCTGGCTGAATCGGCTTCTTTTGAATAAATGCATACTGATCCTTGTCCCCATATAAGGACTGGATCAGGTCCATTCCATTTACTAGTAAGAGGATCTTTCCACATGATTGAGGCATAATGTTCTTTTGTTGTGGACTTCCAGAATCTGTCTGCAGCCATGTGTCCATCATGGTCCAAGGTTAAAAAATTTAAAATTAAAAGTGTGTGATTAAGAATATTACGTGGGGACCCTCTGGTAGGGTACCATTCCCCCTTTTAGTTTTATACAGGGGAGTGAGTCGTGGGGCTACCACGCACTCAAAATAGACCGTGCCTGTCTTAGGTGTCTCTACATCTCAGGACTGTCTTACCCATCATCGGAGTCCTGACTCTAAGTATCAGGGCCCTGTCTTAGGTTGATCAGTCCAGGATGTGGACTTACCCATCTATGACTACCTGCCATCTAGTTGAGTGAATCATTTTTTAGCATTTTTTTAAAATTATTTAAAGCAAAAGGCTAATCTGTAAGAGCAACCCGTGCACTGGCCGCTTTCACAGTAAAGCTCATTATAGTTCAGCAAAGCATGCGCAGGAGTTAAAACAATGGACTCATCAGTCCATTGCCCAAGTCCCAGCACAGTCCATAATTTTTCCAATTTTAGTATAATCCAGTCCATAGTTGATTAGTATTGTTTTAAAATCAGTGATATGTACCGGCCCAAAAGCCAGCTCCATAAGCACAACCTGTAGGTAAATACAGAAAAACAGTGCAGGAGGCATGTCCTCTGCAACGCCTCACTCAAGCCATGTCTGAGTTTCACAAGTTTTTCCCTTATTAGTTTTTAAAGTAAGAAGTTTCATCCAGATTAACTTTAAATTTTCTTGATTTGGCTTAATACAACAAAGATAAAACAATCAAAATAGACTAATTACAATGGCTAGAACTCCAAACATTCCTCCAGCAGTATGAGTTATACTTTGTAATATTCCTTTTGGATCTAATCCTGTACGTTTATCAGCAAATATTTGTGCAACAGTAGCAGTATCCTCATTAAACATACTTTTAGCAAAAGTATCCTCAATTTCTCTTTTTTTTTTATTATTTATTTTTGTATGTGTATGAATGTATTGTCTGCATGCAGGTCTGTGCACCCGTGTCGTGCAATGCCGCGGAGGTCAGAAGAGGGTCTCGGATTCCCCTGGAACTGGAGTTCTCCTGGAATTGGAGTTACAGACGGTTCTTAGCCACCATGTGGGTGCTGGGGATCGAACCCGGGTCCTCTGCAAGAGCGTCGGTGCTCTTAACCGCTAGGCTATCTCTCCAGCCCCTCAATTTCTCTTTTAAGCTTTATAATTTTTGCCTTCATTGATGTATTACCATGTAAATAAGCTTGAAACTCCTTCCATTCTATAACGGTTTCATTGTATTGCAATTCAGTAATACAGAAAGTAGTTGAGTTTCAATCACATCTAAGATGCAATTGTTCCTGCAATGACAATATCTTTTTTTGCGGTTCTCAGCCTCAGCCTTTAACGGCTGCACTATCCCTCCAGCTCCAACTGCTCTTGCCGAGGACCTGGGTTTGATTCCCAGCACCCACATGGTGGCTAAGAAATGTCTTAAACTCCAGTCCCAGGGGGATCCAACACCCTCTTCTGACTTCTGCAACATTGCATGACACAAGTGCACCAACCTACATGCAGACAGTACATTCATACACAAAATATAATTAATTAAAAAATAAAAAAAGAAAATACCCATTACCAAATCAATCTACAAACTGAGTGCAATCCATATCAAATATCTGTAATATTCTTCACAGAAATAGAAAAATCCACCTGACCCAGTCATACCACCCCTGGGTATATACCAAGACTGATCCTATCTCAGAGATGCATTCAACGAATGGTATCCCTCTTTTGCGGAATCTAGCACCAAATTTTTCTTTATACGGCAAAATAAATAATTCATTTTTATTTCTTTATTTTTCTCATAAATATAATATCTGATGTTAATCATTAACTTGTTATGTAATGTAGGCATGTAAAGTAATATTTTTTCTTTACACATATACAACTCTACTATCAAAATATGAATCCCTAATCATGTCTTGGAATTAACCTATAGCTTATTTTCAGACGTCATAACTTTGGTATATGTGGGACATGTATATATTCATATTTTGGAGTGATATAAACTGGAAGGAATAACAACAACAAAGACTGGGTCAAAGAACTGACTAAAACAGTAAATTACTGCCCCAAACAGTAAACTTCTGCATTGAAAATTAAAAACAAATAAAAAGGAAACAAACAAACAAACAAAAGACAGAAAAAGATGCAAGACATTTATGGCAGAATGCATGAAGTTTGTTGGGGTGGGGAACAAGTAAGTGTGAATGTGTCTAAATCTGATTAAGAAATGCATGAAATATACAAAACTTCAATGAAAAAAGAAAAACCCATCATAAAATTAAAATGGAATCACAAAATTCCCTAGATAACTAAAATATCCTGGTCACAAAAAACTATACTTGGGGCATTATCACACAAGACCTGTACCGTCCAGTGGTATGAATTATCAGAGGTGGACTGGGAATGAATCACTCATCTAACTTATTCTTTGCAGTTTCTTTAATGGTGCCATTCACTTCTTAACTTTTACAATTCTTAATGTTATTTACAATTGCATGCAATTACTAACGCTACTAACCACTAATGCTACTAAATATTACTAACGACTATTACTACCTATTATTACCAACTATTACTACCAACTATTACAACAACAACAGCCTAGAAACCAAGAATATTTATACCAGTAATGAGCCAATCAGCAGCTTCACGTCTATAGATATAATTCCTTATGCAAGAAGCTTTGTGTTCATAGATACAATTTCTTATGTAAAATGCTATGTTCATGAGGTTGACAAGGTAGCATAACATATCATCTTAAAAGTTACTGAAGCATGCGCACTGTGTTCTTCAGCCAGCACCTTTTGGCCAGAGGACAAGCGCCATGGCTACAGACCACGCAACATTTCTCTTCAGCCTGTCACTTCAGGCAATCTTTGTCTCCCACATTTAGTCAATAATTTTAAACTGGGATATATCTTGGGAGGCTTTTTAATAGGTGGGGGACAATTTTGGCTTTTATCTGAAGGAGCAGGACTTGGCTACAGTGAGGAGACAGATTCATTTTCATAATGGATATTAGATAGATTACTGGTTTCAGGTGATTGGTCTTTAGATTCAGGATAATTAGGCTTAGTCTCTGTTAAGCATTTATATCCCTCCTTTACAGCAGCCACAACTGTGGTGGAATGGGAATCCAATACCTCATTTATCAAGTTCCAGTAAGAAAAGGAAGTTATAGGAATCTTACTAGGCCCAAAGGTTTGATAATAGTCTTATAATAATCTTGAAATGGGTCTCCTACGCGCTTCCATATTTTAATATCTATAGTTCCTTCTTGAGGGAACCAAGGACAGATTTCCTTAACAAAGTCAAAGAAATTAAAAAGATGCTGGGTTTTAACCTTTACTCCTCGTGCCTTAAGGGTTTGTTTCAATAGTCCAACATATAGCTGATATTGACTTAATTCTTGCCCCATTTTAACACAGCACTTACCTCTGTTCATGCAGCGGCAGGCTCCCGCAATGCAAACTGAAACTAAAATTCTCCTCACGCCACCTCTTGGCTGCGTCCCCTTCACGGGGTCCCTCGTGCCTTGAGGACCACGTCGGGCGCCACGTGACCCATCCCGCAGGTCTATCAACGGGGTCCTAGAGGAGAAGGAGAGAGGGGAAAGGGCAAGGGTAGCGAGAAATGGAGACAAGACAGGATTCTGATCAAGTCTCATTTATTGTATCGAACACAAGTAGAATATAAAGGTTAGGGAATGCGGAAGCATTGCTAAAACACAGGGCACCTCAGTACAGATACAGATCTTTACTTAAGGTGAACATTTGCAACATCTGTGAAGTCACACAATGGACTGCAACCTTCTCGTGATAATTTCACTGCTGGGAATCTGGTAGTGGAAAATTACTAGATGGCTAAACTCGTCTGAGAGCCCCACAAAGACCTCAGTCTATATTACAGAGACAAAACAAACAATGGAGTCCTACTCAGTGGAAAAGGAAAAGGAAATCATAAAATTTATAGGTAAATGGATGGAAATGGAAAGTATCATATCGAGTGAAGTAACACAGACCCAGAAAAACAAGTGGCATATGTTCTTTCTTTATTGTGGGTCTTAGATTTAAATATATAGATACAAGGTTATATTTCACTCCTCATCAAAGAAGCTTCTTTTTTCAACATACTAGGAGGATTACTGAGATCCAGAAGTGGTCAAACACAGAGAATAATTGTCTTTGAAACTTAACACTACATGATATTTTCAATGCAACCTCTACACTCTACATATAGTATGGATGCATGTATCAACTCTTACTAGATAATTTTCCTTATGCAGCAAATGGTGATCAACATAGAAACCCAGATTTGGCCAATGTGCAGAGAACAAATGGGTGTAGATGGCTTATCCTTGATTAGGGCAACTGATTCAAACATTAGCCTCCCAAGTCTCCAAGATCATTGTGGAAGAAGAGGCAGAAAGATTGTAAAAGCCAGAAGGTGTGGATGACCATGAGAAAACAGACACTTCCAGGCAGCTGGTCAGTTACTCAAGCAAACAACAGTGATGATAACATGCATAATTTCTAAACAACCTCAATCCAGACAGAATCCTAGCATACACATGAGGAAGTGGGTAAGAATCCCAACCCATCCTAAGGAACTTGAGGGAACTGATGGCTGCTGGAAGTGGAAAAGACAGTGGCTTACATGGATGCGACTCTTGGTGGGCCTAGTAGATGGACCCACACTGAAGGGCTTCTGAAGATATAAATCAGACTCTATAGTATATATTAGAGAATACATTAAGTTGATTGTATGAAATACATGAGAGATGTGGAGAGTGGTGAGTATTTAAATACCACCAAACTGTATCATTTGAACATCGTAAAATTCAATTTAAAAACTAAACTCCGGACACGCCACCCTCCCCCAGAACTCCCATCTTGGACTCCAGACACCCACCTGGAATCAGTGAGGTTCCCTAAGACTCATGGCGCCCTTGGGGACACTCCGTAAGCCCCCAGAACTCCCAGCTTGGACTCCAGACACCTGCCTGGAGTCAGTGAGCTTCCAGTGAGGCAAGGCAGAACTGCCTAGACACTTGAGGGCCTACTGGAGATTGGGCCAAAGTAGCAATCCAACACAATGCCCACCCCCCACGTCATCCTGGTGGAGCTCTGGTGCAGAGGACCCAACAGGTGGAGCATTGGTGATTATAATCTGTGCAGCCAAAGTTGAGGTCCCAGAATTCAAAGAAACAAACAGACAAATCCACATGCCAAAGACAAAGAAAAAAAAATGGGAAAAGCTCATAATAAATCCACACTGAACTCAACCAACCCTACAGAAGTTCTCTGCAATGAGATATCAGAGGAAAGAAGCCAAGACACTGACCTTAGAAGAACCACTGTAGACACATCCAAAGAAATCAGACAACTAAGGGAAGAGAATGGAAAACTCAGGAAGGACCTTGAGAGAGATAATGACAAACGGTGGAAAGAACTAAGGGGAGAGATTGAAAAACTCAAGAAGGACCTAGAAGGAGAAAATCACAAACTCCAGAAGGAAGTTGAAACACTGAATAGATTCCAGGCCGAAATGGAAAAAGAAAATGACCAACGAACCAAGGAGCTACAAGATGAGAAAGAAAGGTTCCAGAGAGAAATGGAAAATGAAAAGAAATCACAGGATGAAATGAAAAAGGATATTGAGCATTCATAGCACCACCAGGAAAGGATGGGGAAAAACCTCAGAAGCAGAATGGAAGAAGCAGAAAAAAAGAATATCAGACCTGCAGGATAATAGAGAGCAACTAGAAAGCTCAAGTAAAGATTATGAAAAGTTTAAAAAAAATGCAAGAGTGGAACAACAAGGAAATGTGGGACATTATGAAAAGACCAAACCTCCACATTACAGGGATAGAGGAGGGAGAAGAGTTCTAAGACAACACTACTGACCAGATCTTCAACAGGGTAACAGAAGAAAATTTCCCAAAACTGAAAAAAGACAATCCCATACAAATAAAAGAGGCAGGTAGAACACCAAATAGACAGGACCAGAAAAGAAACTCCCCATGCCATATCATTGTTAAAACACTAGATGTTCGAAACAAAGACAAAATACTGAAAGCCACAAGCAAAAAACAACAAGTTACATATAAGGGGAAACCCAGCAGAATCACAGCTGATTTCTCAGCCCAAAAGGTGAAAGGTAAAATAACATGGGCCAAAGTATTTCCTGTGCTAAATGACTTTATTTTATTTTATTTTTTTTTTTGCAGGAGTTGAATTTTATTCTGAAAAAAGCCAAAGTCCCACCCTCCCACACCTAGCCAGGTTTCTCCAGGGCCCTGCCCCTCCCAAGGTTATCACTTTCTTTTCTGATCCACCTTTTATCAACACTATTAGGACGCTGCAACTTGGGTGAGTGGCTCCTCCAGGTACTGCACCAAGGCCTGGGCCTTGGCCTTGAGCATTCCAAAGCCCACAGTCTCCTTGGCATACATACATAGCAGAAGGTTGGCTACCCTGGTGATAGCTACACGGCCCTCCATGCAGTCCATAAGGATGAATTTGAGATTGTCTTCATTAAACGCTTGGTTCCCGTTCCGGTCATACGCCGCCCAGATGTTACTGGCAATGGCCACAGTGACCCTGGCATCTGTGTCCCCATAACCCGAGTAGGCCAGCAATGATCCCTCGTTATTTAGCAGCAGGGTGCTTTGGACTCCTCCAGTGTTGGCCTGGCTTAGCACCTGTGTCAGAGCCTTAGGCCGCAGCATGCCGGCGGCTGCTCACCCAAACCGACACCCTGATACCCCAGAGTTGCCTTCTGCTGCTCTCTGCCCGCGACTTCCGGTAGCCCAGCTGCCGCTAAATGACTTTAGATGTCAACGCAGACTACAATATCCAGAAAAAATGTCAATTATAGTCGAAGGAGGAAGAAAAATCTTTCACAATATAAACAAGATGAAAGAATACATGTCTAAGAAACCAGCACTTCAGAAAATCCTTGAAGAAATCCAAAGAACAGAGGAAACAAGCAAATATCCCTAAGTAATTAAAGAGAGAAAGCAACAAAATCATAACAGAGTACATATAAACCTAGACCAAGAATGCAAACAAAAATAAGTTAAAGGAAGCAACACACATCTCTCAATAATAACATTAAATACTAATGGTCTAAACCCCCCAATCAAAAGGCATAGACTGGGAGAATGGATTAGGAAAGCGAACCCTTCCATATGCTGTCTACAAGAAACCCATCTTGCCCTCAAGGACAGACACCACCTCAGAGTGAAAGGATGGAAAAAATATTCCAAGCAAATGGTACTAAGAAAAAAGCAGTAGTGGCTATTCTAATATCAGACAAAATAGATCTCAAAGTAAAATTAAACAGAAGAGACAAAGAGGGCCATTACATCTTTGTCAAACGAACAATGAACCATGAAGACTTCACAATCCTAAATGTCTATGCATCAAACTATAGTGATCCTAAATTTATAAACACAACTCTGCAGGACCTCAAGACACAGATTAATCCTGCACACTAATAGTGGGAGTCTTCAACACCCCACTGGGCCCCTTGGATAGATCAACAGGACAAAAAATAAACAGAGGGACAGCAGAACTGAACAATACAATACACCAAATGGACTTCACAGACATCTACAGAATATTACACCCAAATACCAGAGAATATACTTTCTGCTTAGCACTTCATGGAACATTCTCCAAAATGGACCACATACTGGGGCAAAAAAGGAACCACAACAAACACAAAAAGATAGAATTATTCCATGCATTCTATCAGACCACAGTGCAACATAGCTCAATATGAACACCAGAAAAAGTCCAACTAGGTACAAGAGCACATGGAGACTAAACATCACAATCCTGAACAATGAATGGGTCAGGGAAGAAATAAAGAATAAAATAAAAGTATTCATGGAATTGAATGAAAAAGACAATACAACACAACAAAACCTGTGGGATACTTTAAAAGCAGTCTTGAGAGGGAAATTTATAGCCCTAAGTGCCCACCTCCAAAAAACAGAAAGAGAACAAGTAAATGATCTAACACTGCAGCTAAAAACACTTGAGAGACAACGACAAATGAACCCCAAACTTAACAGACAGGAAGAAATAACAAAAATCAGAGCAGAAATCAATGAAATAGAAACAAAGAAACAATACATAAAATCAATGAATCCAAAAGCTGTTTCTTTGAAAAAATAAACAAAATAGACAGAACTCTAGCACGGTTAACCAAAAAATAAGATAGAGCAACTCCAAATCAAAAGTATTTGTGATGAAATGGAAAACATCACAACAGACAAAGAAAAGATCCAGTCAATCATACGGGAATACTTCAAAAATCTATACTCCATTAAATTTGAAAACCTAAGAGAAATAGATGAATATCTGAAATCCTGGAAACCAACAAAGCTCAACCAAGAAGAGATTGACAATTTAAACAGACCCATAATATTTGAGGAAATTGAAGATGTAAGTAAAAACCTCCCAACTAAAAAAAGCCCTGGTCCAGATGGTTTCACAGCAGAATTCTATAAAACATTTAAAGAGGTCCTACAACCATTGTTACTCAAACTGTTTAGAAGGATACAAACAGAGGGAATTCTCCCAAACTCCTTCTATGAAGCCAGCATCACTCTAATACCAAAACCAGGCAAAGTGGCAAGCAAAAAGGAAAGCTATAGACCCATCTCACTAATGAACATAGACGCAAAAATTCTCAACAAAATACTTGCAAATCGCATACAGGCCCACATTAAAAAGATCATCCACATGATCAAGTTGGATTCATACTAGAGATGCAGGGATGGTTCAACATATGTAAATCAATAAATAAAATAATACACATGAATGTACTGAAAGGCAAAAACCACACAATCATCTCAATTGATGCAGAAAAAGCCTTTGACAAGATCCAGCATCCCTTCATGTTTAAAGTCTGTGGTGGTTTGAATGAGTGTCCCCAATAGGCTTTAAGTATTCAGACATTTGTCTCCAGTTGGTGGCACTGTTTTTGAAGGTCTTAGAAAGTGTGGCCGAGCTAGAGGAAGTATGTCACTGGGGGGCAGGCTTAGTGAGTTTAACAAGCCTCATGGTCTCCAGTAGCCCTTTCTCTTGGCTTCCTGTGCTCATTGTGAGATGTGACCCTCTGCATGCTGCTTCAGCTCCAGCCACCATGCCTCCCGCCACCATGGACTCTAATTCCCTGGAACCGCCAATTGTAAGCTCAAATAAACTCTTCCTTTTATAAGTTCCTTTGGTCATGGTGTTTTATCACAGCAATAAAAAAGTGACTAATGCATTTATTTGGTACCAGAGAGTGGGCTGTTGGCTGTGAAGATCCTGCCCATGTGGATGTTTGGAGAAATGTGGAAAAATTTGGAACTTTGGGCTAGAAAAGCTGTTGACTACTATAAACAGAGCTTAAGGGGCCATTCTAGTGGAAGCCTGGAAGAAAGCATTGCTGCAAAAAATGTAGTTCCAGAGGAAAATAAAGACTTAGGCAGCAACTGGGATATTTTGATAAAGAGTCTGGCAGCAGTTTGCCCACAGCCCAAATGCTTGCCTGATGCTAAGTTGAAAAGCAATGGACTAATGTCTTTGGTGGAGGATATTTCAAGACAGCCTAATGTAGAAATGGTGGCGTGGCTTTTAATGGTGAATATTGTACAGATCTACAGTGAAGAAGAGCAGATGGGGCAGAAAGAAATGCAGAATGTACAGTTTGGATCTGAAAACTGCACTAGGAAGATTAAAGGTGGGGCCAAGGCATGTGAAGGAGAGGTTCCTTTTGATAAGGAGACTAAAGTGATTAAGGAGAGGCCTAGCTATTTACAAGTAAACAATGGAAAAAGTGAGATTAAAGTGATTAAGGAGAGGCCTCGAGATTTACAAGTAAACAACAGAAACAGTACCTTCAGGGCAAGACCACACCCAGCTAAGCCTCCAATTTTTGAAAGGAAAATACTGAAAGCGTTTTCTACTCCAACAAGTCCAGGGCAGAGAAAATTTGCAAATGTGGTTAAAGTAGGAGAGAGTCCATCCCGAACTTGCAGCCAAATTCGGCAATTTCATTCACGTGGTGCTGGCTTTAGAGGCATGAAGTTTGCAAGAGTGAAGGGGTCATCAGTTCTTCCTCCACGGTTTCAGAGAGCCACAGAGGCCAGGCAGAGTGCAGCAGGGGCGTCCCTGAATAAAGAAGGCCCTGATAGGCCATTGTGTGAAGCTGTGAATGTGAAGCCTGGTTGGCAGCGGAGACCCCAAGAAGACATTCGAGATGCCAGACCTGTGAGATATTTGCCAAGGAGAGCTGCATACAGGGAGTGGTACCAGCCTAAGAAAGAGATGTATGTTGCAAGCAAAGCTGGAAGAGCTGAGCCATCTAAGCCCTTTGGAAGTCAAGTCCCAGAAGTTGCACATGGAGCTACTGGACTTGGAGTTTGCCCTGCTGGTTTTCGGTCTTGTTTTGGTCCAGTATTTCCTCACTATGCCTCTATTCCTCCCTTTTGGAATGGGAATGTGTATTCAGTTCCACTGTACGTTGGGAGTTTGTAATCTGCCTTTTGATTTTACAGGAGCTTACAGTTAGGAGATTGGCCTTAGTCTCAGAAGAGACTTTGGACTGTAGACTTTTGAATGGCATTGAAACTGGTAAAGACTATGGGGACTTTTAAGGTTGGACTAAATGAATTTTGCATTTTATATGGTCAGGAGCCTATGGGGGAGAGGGAGTGGAATGTGGTGGTTTGAATGAGTGTCCCCCATAGGCTTTAAGTATTCAGACATTTGTCTCCAGTTGGTGACACTGTTTTTGGAGGTCTTAGAAGGTGTGGCCATGCTAGAGGAAGTATGTCACTGGGGCAGGCTTAGTGAATTTAAAAAGTCTCATGGTCTCCAGTCGCACTCTCTCTCTGCTTCCTGTGCTCATTGTGAGATGTGACCCTCTGCATGCTGCTCCAGCTCTAGCCGCCATGCTTCCCACCACAATGGACTCTAATTCCCTAGAACCGTCAATTGTAAGCTCAAATAAACTCTTCTTTTTATAAGTTTCTTTGGTCATGGTGTTTTAACACAGCAACAGAAAAGTGACTAATATATAAAGTCCTAGAGAGAATAGGACTGAAAGGAACATTCCTCAACACGATCAAAGCCATATGTAGCAAACCCACTGCCAACATCATCCTAAATGGAGAAAATTGGAACCATTTCCCTTAAAGGCAGGAACCCATCAAGGCTGCCCCTATCACCACTCCTGTTTAGCATAGTGCTTGAAACATTATCTAAGGCAATAAGACAAAAAAGGAAATTGAAGGAGTACTAATCTGCAAAGAAAAAGTTAAGCTGTCCCTTTTTGCAGATGATATGATAGTTTACCTAAGGGATGCTAAAAACTCCACCAGAAAACTTCTAGAAACGATTAAGAGTTTTAGTAAATTGTCAGGCTACAAAATTAACCTAGCAAAAGCAGTAGCCTTTCTTTTTTTTTTTTTTTGTCACAACACCGATTGAAGTAAAATAACACAAGTTGCCACTTCACCCAAAAGCGGTGTTTTTATTCTGCCCCTTCTTGACGGCTCAATGAGCAGTAGCCTTTCTTTACGCCAACAATAAAACAAGTGGAGAAGGAATATAAGAAGACTTTCCCACTCACAATAGCCTCAAACATTATAAGATACCTGGGAACAAACCTAACCAAAGAAAACAAAGTACTCTACAACAAAAATTTTAAACCCCTGAATAAAGAGATTAGAAATGATGTTAAAAGATGGAAAGACCCCCCATGCTCATGGATTGGAAAAATTAACATATAAAAAATGTTCATTTTACCCAAATTTATATACTGATTCAATGCAATCCCAATCAAAATTCCTATGAACTTCTTCACAAACTCAGAAAAATAATCCTTAAATTCATATGGAAAAACAAAAGACCCTGAATAGCTAAGGCAGCCCTGAGTGAAAAATGCAATACAGGGGGGATTGCCCTACCAGACTTCACACTATATTATAGGGACATAGTCATAAAGACAGCCTGGTACTGCCACAAAAACAGAAGTGTTGAACAATGGAACAAAATTGAAGATCCAAACTTAAGCTCATACAACTTCAGCCACCTCATATTTGACAAAGGGGCAAAGAACCATCAGTGGAGGAAAGATAGCATCGTCAGCAAATGGTGCTGGCAAAATTGGATCACCATCTGTAGAAAAACAAAATTAAAAGCCTACCTCTCACCCTGTACGAAAATCAACTCTAAGTGGATCAAAGATCTCAATGCGAAGGCCAAACCCCTGAAGCTGATAGAAGAAAAAGTTGGCAACAACCTACAAGACATAGGTGTAGGAAAAGACTTTCTAAATCAGACAGCAGCTGCACAGGAAGTAAGGTCAACAATTGACAAATGGTACCTTATAAAACTCAAAAACTTCTGTACAGCAAAAGAAACAATCAAGGTGGTGAAGAGAAAACCCACAGAGTGGAAGGAAATCTTTACCAGTGATACATCTGACAGAGCATTGACATCAAGAATATATAAATTACTCAGAAAACAAAGAAGTAAAAAGACAAATGACTTACTCAAAAGATGGAGTAAAGAACCGAAAGGAGACTTCACCAGTAAGGAAGATGGCTGAGAAATATCTTAAAGGTTGTTCAACATCATTAATAATTAAGGAAAAGCAAATTAAAACCACTCTCAGATATTATCTCACTGCAATACGACTAGCTAAGATCAAGAAAATAAAAAACAACAGATGTTGTAGAGGTTGTGCGGAAAAGGGAACACTCATCCACTGCTGGTGGGAATGCAAAATTGTACAACCACTATGGAAATCAGTGTGGAGAACCCTTAAAAGACTCGAAATGAGCCTACCACCTGACTCAGGCATACCACTCCTGGCTATATACCCCAAAGACTCATCCTACCACAAAGATACATGCACTTCCAGGTTTATTGCAGCTCTCTTCACAACAGCAAAGAACTGGAATCAAGCCAAATGCCCCTAAACAGATGAGTGGATGATAAAAACGTGGCACATCTACACAATGGAGTACTATTCAGCAGTAAAGAAAAATGGCATTATGAACTTTGCAGGTAAATGGATGGTCCTCCAAGAATAAACTATATGTTAACTCTGATATGTTTAGGAGTTCACGTTTTTCCTTTTAAATTTATATTACTCTAAAACATGAATATATACCTTCTGCCCATATATATTAATTACCATGTCTGAAAGGAAATGGTAAGTTAATTATAGGGCTCATTAAGAGATTGATATTGTAACATCACAGTTGCTTTCAGATAGAACGAAATATAACAATTACATTGCTCAGGTTGCCTTTCAATTGGGGGATTTGGTTTATAGATGATATGATAGTTTACCTGAGGGATGTTAAAAACACCACCAGAAAACTAGAAACAATTAAGAGTTTCAGTAAAGTGGCAAGATTCAAAATTAACCTAGAAAAATCAGTAGCATTTCTTTACACCAACAACAAGCAAAAGGAGAAGGAATGTAAGGAGACTGTCTCACTAACAATAGCCTCAAAAAATATTTGACAAATATAATTTCTTACTATGTCCGAAATATGGATCCTTATATTTACAGACAAGTATCCCAATTACCACTCATCAAAGAAGCTTTTGAAATAGACAGGAACTATTATAGAGTTACAGAACAGGTCACACAGATATTGTCTCTGAATTTCACAAGTTCAAGTTGCACAACTACAATGCAACCTTTACAATCATAGTACAAAGATAACAGAAAAAGGGCAAAGAGAACACTGGTGTGTCTCTCAGTTCTCATCAATGTAGCTCCTTCATAGAACAGAGAGGCAGGAGCACAAAAGGTCCCAAATGGACAACACATAGAGACTAAGAGTCTGAAAAGTGTAGGTCCTTGGACAGGACTCCTATATTAAACTACATCTACCCAGGGCTCAGGATTCATTGCGGAAGAGGGAGTGGAATAATTGTAAGAGCCAGGGGATGAAGTGCATGAGTACATGGAAATAGAATCCTACAGGTTTGTGGTCTCTTGCTTATATGAACCTACAGCAATGGTATCAGCATTCATAAGACCCATGCAAACTCAAGCAGACATAAATTGAGAAAAGAGCCAGGCATGGTGGCGCACGTCTTTAATCCTAGCACTTGGGGGCAGAGGCAGGCGGATCTTTGTGAGTTCAAGGCCAGGCTGGTGTTCAGAGCTAGTTCCAGGACAGCTGGGGCTACAGGGAAACCCTGTCTCAAAAAAAAAAATTCAGAAAAGAACTGTGGAAATGGGCAGCAGGCCCCAAATTGAGTTGAAGAATTATTGGTAGCTAAATATTGTAGACTGAAGAAGAGCTGATTTCTGAAAAGGAAGAATGGAAACCAGTGGATGAACTTTCAGTGAAAGAAGTCTGGTTATACGAATTTGACACAATAGGCCTTAAAAAAAAAGAAAGACTGCATGAGTTACATTGGTGGGGGTTGCTACAGGAGGGTACAAAATGTGAAGAGGGTATAAAGATGATTAAAATATTCTGTATGAAATATATAAAAATTTGAATGAAAATGACAAAAATATAGTAATCTGAAAATTGTACAGAAATTAATGTCTTCTTCTATTCTCTCTACTAAGTAAATTTACCAGAAATTTAGGGAATCAATAAGCTTAGCTGAATTCACATTTATAAGATTTTATTATATAATAAAGCAGATTGGATTGTCACACTAATCCTAGAATTTATTTTGCATTTTTAGCTCCACTGTTCTAAGACTCTTTTTTAAAATTTTATTTCCATCTTCTTATAGTAACAACAGCTACCATTTATTAACCACTTAGAACATTAAAGGCAGCATGCATGATTTCAATAGAGCCTCATACTATCCAGTGAGATAATAACTTTTGAATACTCATTCTAAAGACAATTTTGAGATAAAGAAGCATTAAGCAATTTGCAGAGTCGCAAACCAAGTGAAAGAGTCCACATTGGTAACCTGGATTTGTGACTCAGAAACAGAAAGTTTACTACACATCTTCTGTCTCTGATAAAGTTTTTGTGGCTTGGAACTGGAGAGATGACTCAATGGTTAAGAGCACTGTCTGCTTTTGCAATAAACCCAGATTTGATTCCAAGCAACCACATGGCAGCTAACAACCATCCATAATTCCAGTTCTGGGGAAATCTGACACCTTCTTCTGATTCCATAGGCATTGCACAACACAGGTAGACTTACACATATGCAGGAAATTCACTCATACAAATACAATAACAGTAATAAATAAAATATTTTAAAAAGGTTCTGTGGCTCTTTATAGCCTCAAGATCAAACTGTTTTCATTATTTGTATATATTCATTTTTCAGAATGTTACCACCCATATGCTTATTCAAGTACATCATGTATTTTCCATATTTACCCTACATTACTCTATCTTGTTCTCTCTTCCCCCTCTAACTCTTGCTTTCTTCTTCTCAATATTCCCCATCTTCTTCCTTATCACAAATAGTTAAGATTTATATTCTTTATATGAAGGAAACTACTTGTTTTCTTTCCAGATTTAGCATATGTTTCTAAACAAGAATATTTCAGATCTAAAAAGTGTTCTGAAACAACACCATTTCAGTCTTTTTCTTTATGGGTGAATAACACTATTTTGTACAATACATTCTTAATTATAGGTTCATCTTCTGTTGGGTTTCTAGACTTATTTCAAAACTTGTCTATTGTGAACAGTACTACAATAAACATGTAGCTCAGTGCTATGAGGCCTCAAATTCCTTCATGTATGTTTCCAGGAATGGTGTAAGCTTGAATAAATCAAAACTCTTGATATTCCAACTGATCTGATATATTGTCAGTTCATATCTTCTATTTATTGACTAATTTTTGGCCTGGATCTCACTATGTTTTACTCTGATTTCTATCTGCATATTTTTTTTTATTTCAAAGCTCTTGATAAAATTTACTTTTTATCAAAGCATTACCATTTTATAAATTATGTTGATTTTATGATTACTTAGGAGGATATTTTATTAAACTCTCCTGTTTCCACAATTTTAAACATATGTGAAACTACTCTGTAACTGTTTTCCTTGTTATTATCTGGTCATATATATTCAATATTGTATAACATGAGAGATCACAAAGTTCGGTAAACATCTATATGATTCCTACATATATCAAGGGAAATTGAAGCACATGCTATATGCTCAATGATCACTCCTACTCCTTCAATTAAGCTTATTAAAGGGTCAAATAATTTACTTAGTATATAAAATGACTTTCACATAGTCAAAATGTGAGCTTAAACCAATACACAGAGCATCTTGTTGTTTTGCATATTTTGATTAATCATAAACACACGTCATTTTTTTCTGGAAAAGAGAGTAATCTGAAAAAGAATTATTCCACATAGTAACATCTCTAAAGCCATTAGAGACTATATAATTTAAATTTTAAATCTGCCAAGAGCTTATTTAGAGAGTTAGGAGTGCAAATATCTATAATTTGCTAGTAATGGAAAAACTCTTTGAAAGCCTCATACCTGAGCATTGACAGACATCTGAAAGTTTCCACAGCCCACCTTTGAACTCTGAGTTGAAATTCTGTTTCCAACACTCTGACATCCTTGCTCTGCTTGACTACCATGGTCATTTTGAATGACATGATCCATTCTCCTTGACCTCTAATTTCTGGTTTTAACTTTTAGAGAATGGTCAATTTATTTCAATGAATATCCCCAGTGTCATTGCTTTTGCATACAGTTATTGTAGAAACTCAATTTCCCTTGCATCGTCATCCCACTTTCAGAAAAGAATTGGTAGCACTTGCGGCTTATTCATTTTGCAGGAGACACTGCATATCACTGGAATTCTGCTTCCTTGTTGACATATTTATTTTAGGATATACATGAGGAAGTATGATAAAGGTTCAAGAAAGAGGTCCATCAGCTTTCTTTTGGGAAAACAAGGTTAAAGAAAGAAGTTGAGACTTCTCTGATACTCTAGTAATGAGAAATGGCAAAAGCTTAAAGGAATGTTGGAAAATAAATACCACAGAGGAACTCATTTGCCATCTGATTAAACACAGTATTTGTTTTACTTCTGAGTATGTTTTAAGATTACAGATAAAATATATTAATTTATGTAATTGTGCAAAGGTCATTTTGCAAATTTTAGGCAGAAGAAAGTAGAACAAATATTTAACCTTCATTTCTTGATAATCATATTGCCTTGTAATATTGCTGATGGAAAACCTTACCCACAGGGTAAAATTCTAAAAGAAAAATCTGTCCCTAAAATGAATCCATATCGTTTGTCATTTATGTGTTTTATGTACTGATATATAGTTTTATGTTAATGAAAATAACTTTTTACAATAAGAAATGGTAACATTTATTTAAAACATATATTAATGCCATGTAAAATTTCATGTTTGATAAGTGCAACATTTCAGATTTCAGTTGCTATGAAATCATCTCTGTATCCCCTCCTCCTTTTACTAAAACCTCATTAACTCCCAGGTGAGAAGACTCAGTAGAATCCCGCTCCTGGGGAACCCATCCTGCTGTACAGGAGCTCTGATTTGTCTATCATAAGTTCCCTATAATAAAATACTCTTTTCTAAAACTCACCCTCTGTAGCCTATGAATTTCATTCTTCAAAATCATGAGACAAGAACCTGAAAGCCTCTGGCTTAAGGTGACTTTGGTGGCCATTGATTTTCTAGGACCAAAGCTTCTCAAGCCAACCAAAACAGCACAGAAATGTTTTGTTGCTCTCAAAGACTTTCCGAAATTCCTGTATCAAAACAACTGTTTTGTATATTATGTATCAAATTGAAGAAGGGCATAGCTGATCACAAAACATAGTATCTGCAATACGACTAGTTACAGAGAAACAGTGTAAATTTTCATATGTATTTACCAATTCAATCCTCTGTAGACAATGTAATAAGTATTCTATTAATTGGTAGTTTGATCATTTGTTATGCTATACAAAATTCTTAAGAAGTTATAGATAAAAATTATATTAATCTTCTCTACAACTCTTCTAAAATGTCATTTTCTCTTTTTCTCATAAATAATGCTAAGTCCAAAAAACGAAATGCTAAGGCAAACAGATTAAATTGCTTGTTCAGTTTCCTTTGGCTAACCAGTCCTGAACTCGATGTTCTAGCTCTACTGTCATTTGCTTCCATCCTGGGCTGCAATGTCCTTCAATACTAATGTCATTGTTTGTTAGTCAATAACACTAATGTCAATGTTAGTTAACATCTGGAAAGAGCAAAGCATTAAATTTTACACTTTCAAAAGTATTAGGTTATTATTACTACTGTGTCAAGCTTGCTCCTCATGTTTCCAGATAATTTCTGTCTTTCATGGCCCACTAGGCTCTCCCCTCTTATGACAGCTGATCATTCACAAAACTTTTTGCTGGTATCCCCAAATCTTCAAAGGGTGGAAAACTTAAACCATGCTATGCCCTTCATATCAGCCACAAGCAGCCACACTGCTCTATTTACATATTCTAAATGCTTTTAGGGTTTCAACTCTTGATGGGTGAATGTTATGAAGCTTGACAGATATTAGGAAGATTGGAGAACATTCAGGAAGGAGCCCTACATCAGAGAATATTTCTCATTCAAAATTTCTGATATCAGAAATTGTCCCAAAACTCCAAATTAAGTAAAAAAATCTTAGTTCATTTAACTTTAGCCTCAAATATATAACTCAAAAAATCCTTGCAGTCCAACTGTACATCATCTCCCTAGTTGTAGCTGTCCTGGAGAACCACAGAACCTTCAGCATATTGACCTTCTACAGGAGACCCATAGAAGTGACTGCAGGTATTAATGAAAAATCCTGTATCTTCCAGTAAGTCAACTCTTGTAAGAGAAAGGAAAGAAAGGCTAAAAGATACAGTCACTTCCTTTCATGAAAACATTCAGCTTCGGAGCTATCTTTGGTTGCCTTTTTCATCCCTATTTTCCTGGGGCTTCTCTTACTACCTTATATTATTAATGTCATCCAGAGTTTTGACCAAGAGAGTCACTGTAATTTCCTGAGCAAGTGGCCTCCCAGGAGCATGCCAAAGCCTTCATACTCCTTAAGACCCGCTTCCCAGAACAATTGCTTCTGAAGAAGAAGAAGAAGAAGAAGAAGAAGAAGAAGAAGAAGAAGAAGAAGAAGAAGAAGAAGAAGAACGGTGACTTGTACACTGGTCTAGCCATAAATCTTGAAATGTAAGAATAAGAGCATGGTTCAGAGGTGGCCCACTTCTACAATGAATAGCTTCCTTCACATCTGTGGACTTCTTGTCAGCTTAAATAGCCTCCTTCCTCTGATTATATTCCTTCCTGAATATTCACCGCCACACGCACACCCAATTTCTTGTGGCTAATAATTCCAAATTCCCTAAATCAATTTGCTGGTCAATGCCGTTAATCCCATACATACACATCTTAGATTAGCCACTAATAACGCACTGTCAAATAGGACATGGACTCCTTTGACTAACCTTCCTTTGGCCAGTCCTGATAAAACCTCAAGAACATGAGAGAAATTTACTCTCTCATCTTCACTGTTGAAAGCATTTCTCACAAAGCAAAAATATCAGTTTTAGCTGTGCCACCTCCTAGTGTGTCTTTTCTTCTTACAATAAATCCTGGTTTTAACATGAAAAATAGCACCCTACTCAGTGCTATAATTCTTGACTCAAGTTTTAAGATTCTTTAGCTTCTTTGCTGTTGATTGTTTACTTACATATTTTACTCCATGTCTCAAATTTCCAACAGTTCTTTTGTACATTACATACATAATTTTACTGGTCCTTAGAAATAACTGAGCATCGTTTTATCAACAGGTTCTGTTTGAAGTCTATGGAATCTGTAATAATGTGGCAAGGACCTTACAAGAACATGGGAAAAGCAAAGCAGTATAGTTTCTATCTGAGTGTATATACACAGTAATACCTGTCACGACCATGTAGCGTGGAACACCCAATCAGAATACATGCTACCATATATAGCAGACAAAGAAACTAAACTGTAAAGCTGAACTAAAAGAAGGTGTTATAAAGGCTGCATTCTGTTGTACTCAGAGCCCAGTCTTTCAGATGAAAATCCATTCAGTCAGTGCTAACACTAATAAACTGCTTCATGGACTAAAAGTCCTTTGTCTCCCTGTTCAGAGTAGCTGCAATTATCCCTTTGCTTAGATATCTTCATCTAAACATATATATATATATATATATATATATATATATATATATATATATATATGCATGTATTTAGTATCTGTTCATGATGAAGTATCCAAAAATAGTTGCTTATTATTAGTTTGATTTCTCTATATATATGAATACAGTTCTAAAGAGGTCATAGCAAATCAGAAGGATTTGAATGAGTTTTCAAAGATTTATTGAGAAAGAACTATACTTAACATACTATATGTATAATATAGATAGATAGATAGAGAGAGAGACAGAGACTTTTTGTCCTTTGAAAATATTGGATCATTTAGGCCAAATATAGGAAACTTCATTAAAATTTTCTTTCTAGTTCATATAAATATAACATTTGCTTTGTCTTTTCCTATATAAATTAATAATCATTCACTTTATTTCACCAATGACACATAATGTCATATTTTAAAGAACTGAAAATTAGATAGAAAGTGTTCTTTAAGGCATTATTCAGTTAGATATCATGAAAAGAACTCATGGCTCAAAATAAAGAGCTTAATTGAGTTCTGGTTCTGACTCTTCCTCTACATTTACTACTGTTGTAAGTCCCTGAGTATCACATGACATAGACCTTCATACAGAAAAGAGGCAATAAGTAAATCATATTGGTTCTTAAAATCATTTTTTAATAATAAGGCTCTTTCAAGCAGTTCATTTTTCACACTATAAGAAAGTAAAACTAAGGTTTTTGAGGTCATTTAATGGGCTATTTATGTCTTAAATAAATTATGAGTGGGACTGGAGAGATAGCTCAGAGGTTAAGAGAAATGACTATTTTTGCAGAGGACTTGAGTTTGGTTTCTAGCACCCACATGCAGATAACAACAGTCCTACCTCAAGATTCAGGGGATCCATTCACCTCTTCTGATCTCCATTGCCATTGCACAACACGGGAGCACTTATATACATGCAGGAAATAGAGGCATACATATAAAAGTAAAAATAATAAATACTTTGTAAAGAGAGTAAAACAAAAACAATAATATATTAAAGTTTGAGATCGACTTAACTATCAAGTTGCAATATGATCTTAAAAAGTATAGTGGCCTATTCTGAGTTAGACACTACTGTAGGTTCTGAAAACACAACAGGGGGTGAACTTATTCACAGCATACCATAAAATTTATATAACTGTGAAAAATAAAAAAAAGTTCACTGCACAAATTCTGGATGTATCAAGAAATTTCAATTGGATTTGAGAGCTATACCCCAAACCATATCATGGTCATAGCGATGTTGACTTAAATAAATGCAAAACTCTCACATACCTCAGTAACATTTGCACCCAACTGATTTTCTCAGATTTCTCTCTGACTTATACTGTTAATGTGTCTCAAAGTTTTTTGTTTGTTTGTTTTTTTTTTGTTTGTTTGTTTGTTTGTTTGTTTGTTTTTGGTCTTTTTGAGACAAGGTATCCCTGGACCCTTATACCCCTAGCTGGACTAGAACTTGCTATGTAGATTAGGCTGGCATTGAACTCATAGTGACCTGTTTGCTCCTGCCTCCTTACTGCTGAGACAAAAGACATGGGCCACCAGCCCCTCGTGTCACACACATCAAGAAAACAAATGATATTAAATGCTGGAGAGGTTGTGGGGAAAGGAGAATATTCATCCACTGCTGGTAGGAATGCGAACTCATACTACCCCTATAGAAAGTAGTATGGAGAACTCTCAAAAGACTCAAAATGAGACTAACACCTGGCCCAATCATACCACTCCTGGGTATATACTCACAAGATTCATCTTATCACAGAGATATATGCATATTTTTGTTTATTGTAGCTCTCTTCACAATAGTGAAGGGCTGGAAGCAACCCAATATTCCTTAACTGACGAGTGGATAAAGAAAATATGGTACATCTACACAATTGAATTTTATGCAGTGGTAAATAAGGATGACCTCATGAACTTTTCAGGTAAATGGATGGAATTAGAAGCCATTATGCTAAGTGAAGTAACACAGTCCCAGAAAAACAAACAATGTATGGCGTCCCTCATTTGTGGATATTAGCACCAAATCTCTACTTATAAGACAAACTGAATAATTCTTTTTTTCTTTCTTTTTATTTTTTGGTAAATAAAATACCTAGTGTTACTCATCAACTTGCTATGTAATGTAGGAATGTAAATTGTTTCTTTGCCTACATACAACTATACTGTGAAAATGTGAATCCCTAAACATATTCTGGAATTAACCTATACTTTATTTTCAGATGTCATAATTTTGGCATATGTGTGGTGTGTATACATATGCATAATTTGGAAAGATACAAATTGGAAGGAACAACAACCAGAAAAAATACTGGGTTGAAGAACTGATTGAAACAGTAAATTTCTGTCCAAAACAGTAAAAAAAATTAGAAAATATTTTATTTTATGTGTATGAGTGTATTGCCTGCATGTGTTTAAGTGTATGCATGTTGCAAAAAGCCTGGAGCAACAAAAAGAGGGAGTCAGAATCACTAGTATTTGGGTTACTGACAGTTTTTAGACACCATGTGGGAGCTAGGAATCAAAACCCATGTCTCTGGGAGAAGGCCAATATTCATGACTGCTGAACCATTTCTCCATTACTTAAAATATTTTTTATTGGGGGCTGGAGAGCTGGCTTAGCAGTTAAGAGCGCCGACTGCTCTTACAGAGGACCCGGGTTCGATCCCCAGCACCCACATGGCGGCCAAGAACTGTCCCAAACACCAATTCCAGGAGAACTTCAGTTCCAGGGGAATCCGATGCCCTATCCTGACCTCCGCGGCATTGCACGACATGGGTGCACAGACCTGCATGCAGACAGTACATTCATACACATACAGAAATAAATAAAATTAAAAAATATTTTTATTGGGTGTTTGTACATTTTGTGTGATATATTTTAATCAAATTTAGAACCTTTACACCATCTGCACTGCCTTATTCTCCTCCATCAGATTTCATGCATTCTGTCATCTAGGTTAAGTCCTTTCCAGTCAAGCAGTTGTACTCAGATATCCCTCATTGTAAGTTCATCTACTGGATTCTAGTTGGCCTATCTAGAGTCACTAATTTAAAGATCTACTCTGTTTCACCCAGGAGTAATCAGTAGTAAATAGTTCAGTGAGAGTTTGGGGTTGTTGCTAATATCCCGCATTTTTTTATAGTTTTTTTTTTTTTTTTTTTTTGTTTTTTTTTCTGATTGAGTCAGCATGGGTCTGGTGCATGCTGACACCAGTGTTACAGCTTCATATGAGCAAACCCAAAGTGCCCTGGAAACCTCTGTTACCTTATGTTCATGCACTAACCATGATTCTTACAAGCTCTTCATGTCCTCTTTCACAAGGGTGTCTCTTTAAATTTGTCAAACTACAATTTTTCATCGTCCTGCTGTTACTCAAAATGCAAAAATATTCATTCTCTCACTGTCTCTGTCTCTCTCTGTCTCTCTGTCTCTCTCTCTTACACACACATACACACAGATACATACACACATACAAGCACACTCATGCACAAATACATTTAGTTTATGTACATTTTGGTTTAGTTAAAAATCTTTATGGTTCTCTCTTGAATACTACTTTTTAAGACAAAAATTTAGTAGTATTTTTATTAGTATTCAGTATATCTTATAATGTCAGACTCTGAGTTGGTGAGTGCACTTATTCTTCATATAGGAAATCCAGAGACTGAGTGGTGATATACTCAGGATGAATTCTTCTGTGGCTGTGGCCAGATTTGATTAGCCTTAGTTCTATCCTGCAATAATCATGTCTGTCAATTAGTCAAAGGATAACTGGCATGGATTTCATAATTGATCTATGTTCTAGTCTACTTATTAAATATATCAATTCATATTTTTTATGGTAAAATGGAACTCAGTGTACACAGGTTTTTTTTTTTCTTTAAGAATTAGTTATTGTCTAGAGGTTTGTGTTACCTGAGATCTATTGAAAATATATTTCACAGAACTCAAAACATTGCTATAGTTTGAGCTCTACTATATGGAGATTTTCACATTAATATTTTGGTCATATCTCTGGCATTATAGGAAAATGAAAGAATCTGTAAGAGATATTATTTAATGGTAGGTGTTTGGGCCACAATGAATCTTCTCTTAAAAAGAATGTGGATACTCTAGCAAATTCCTCATTATATTTTCCTAATTTGTATGCACTGTCATGTAATCCTTTCATGGTGAATAGTGTTGCTGGTCTTAAATATCCACAGTAACATGTAGGAGGACACAGAATGATATGCTTTAATCCAGCAAGACTTAGATGCTGGGGCAAAATTCTCATGCTCTTGCTGCCATTGCTGGGATTGGTGTTAGTTACAAATTGTGTTACTGGGTTGGTGCCTCTGCACCTTTGTGTGGGCTGGCTGGAAGTCACTTAGGCCAGTACCACCCCCACGCCACCACCAGAAATTGGTGAGAATCCAAGTGGACTTATTTTTGGAGAACCTTGAGCACAAGAAGAGAAGAATGACTTAGGTTTCCAATATCCAATATATAAACAAAATTGAAAGCCTGAAACCTAGACAAGTCAATACTCCATAAACAAGGAGGAGGAAAGGAGAAAAAAAGAAGCGTCTGAAGTAGGAAAGCAAAAACATCCACTAATATAGTGAAAAGGCATTTGTGATCTGAACCACAAAAGGGAAGCCCACATGCCAGGGACACGATGAAGGGACAATATGGGAAAGGCAAAGGATAATCCTGCACGAGGCTCTACCAAACCTGTAGGAGATATTTACAATGGGAACCCCTTGGAGAAGACCCAAGGAACAGATCTTAGAGGAATCATTGCAGACCTATGCAGAGAAATTAAAGAAAATAAAGAAGAATTCAGAGAACTAAAGAGAGAGAATGAAAAACTCAAAAAGGACCTAGAGGTATACAATGACAAACTTCAGACAGAACTAAAGGAACAGATTGACAGACTCCAGAAAGAACTAGAGGGAGAAAAAAAACACAAACTCTGAAAGGAAGTAGAAACACTGAAAAAGGAAGCCAACCAACTATGTAAGGAGCACCAAGAAGAGATTGAGAAGTTCAAAAAGGAAATGGAAATAATAAAGAAAACACAGGAAGAAATGAAAAAGGAATTAGAACACACATCCAATTAAGAAGAAAGGAAAGGAAAAAGCCTCAGAAGTAGAATAGAGGAAGCAGAACAAAGAATATCAGATCTGGAAGATAACACAGAGCAAATAAAAAGCTCAAATAAAGATTATGAAAAATTTAAAAATACACAAAAGTGGAACAACCAGGAAATATGGGACACTATGAAAAGACCAAACCTCCGCATCATAGGAATAGAGGAAGGAGAAGAATCTCAAGAGAATAGTATTGATCAGATCTTCAACAGAATAATAGATGAAAATTTCCCCAAACTAAAAATAGACAAGCCCATACAAATACAAGAAGCACATAGGACCCCAAATAGACAAGATCAGAAAAGAAACACCCCACACCATATCATAATTAAAATGCTAGATGCCCAAAACAAAGACAAAATTCCGAGGGCCACAAAAGAAAAACAAGTCACATACAAAGGGAAACCCATCAGAATTACAACTGACTTCTTGGCTCAAACCATGAAAGCAAGAAGAATACGGAGCAAAGCATTCCCAGTGTTAGAGGACTATGGATGCCAACCCAAAATACTTTACCCAGTAAAAATGTCGACTATAGTTGAAGGAGAGAGAAAAATCTTCCAAGACATAAACAAGATGATGGAATACATGTCTGGAAAACCAACTCTTCATAAAATACTTGAAGCAATTCAAAGGGCAGAAGAGAGGAGCAACAATCCTCAAACACCTAGGAAAAGAAACTAACAAAAACATAAACATAGGAGCAAAATCTGAGGCTAGAAGTCAAAATGGATAATAAAGTGAAAGGAAGCATCATCCATCTTTCAATTATAACCTTAAATATTAATGGGCTAAACTCCCCAATCAAAAGGCATAGACTGGGAGAATGGATTAGGAAACAAAACTCATGTATATGCTGTGTACAAGAAACCCAACTCAAATTCAAGGATAGGCACCAACTTAAGGTGAAGGGATGGAAGAAAGGATTCCAAGCAAATGGTACCAAAAAGAAAGCAGGTGTGGCTATTCTAATATCAGACAAAAAAGACTTCAAAGCAAAAGAAATCAAAAGAGAGTAAGAGGGCCATCATATCTTTATTAAAGGAACAATTGATGATGAAGCTCTCACAATCATTAATATATATGCACCAAACACCTGTGCAACAAAATTTATAAAGACAATTCTTCAGGATCTCAAGGCACAGATTGATCCCAGGACACTAATAGTAGGGGACTTCAATACCCCATTAAGTCCCCTAGACAGATCAACTGGACAAAGGATAAGCAGAGAGACATCTGAAATAAATGACACAATACACCAAATGGACATCACAGATATCTATCGAATATTTCACCTAAACACCAGAGAATACACTTTCTACTCAGCACCTCACGGAACATTGTCCAAAGTAGACCATATACTGGGACACAGAAAAAAACTCAACAAATATAAAAAGATTGAAATAATCTCATGCATTCTGTCAGACCACAGTGCAATAAAACTCAATATCAACACGAGGATAAACCCTACAACCTACAAGAACACATGGAGACTAAAAAATACTCTCCTGAATAATGAATGGGTCAAGGAAGAAATAAAGAAAGAAATAAAAACATTCCTGGAACTTAATGAAAATAGTAAAACAACAAAACAAAATATATGGGACACTATAAAAGCAGTCCTAATAGGGAAGTTTATAGCTCTAAGTGCCTACATAAAAAAAAAAATAAAAAAAAAATAAAAAAAAAAACAGAAAGAGCAAAAGTGAATGATCTAACACTGCAGCTAAAAATACTTGAGAGACAACAACAAAAGAAACCTAAACAGAGCAGACAAGAAGAAATAACAAAAATCAGAGTAGAGATCAATGAAATAGAAACAAAGAAAACCATACAAAAAAAAATACAAAGAATCCAAAAGTTGGTTCTTTGAGAGAACAAACATGAAAGACAGACCTCTAGCCCAGTTAACCAAAAGAAAGAGGGAATAACTCCAAATCAAGAGAATGTGTGAAGAAAGGGGAAATATCACAACAGACAATGAAAAGATCCAGAAAATCATATGTGAATACTTCAAAAACGTATACTCTACTAAGTTTGAAAACATAGAAGACATGGATGAATATCTGAAATCCTGGTAATCATAAAAGCTCAACCAAGAAGAGATCAAGAGCCTAAATAGACCACTGATAAATGAAGAAATTGAAGATGTAATAAGTAGCCTCCCAACCAAAAAATGCCCAGGCTCAGATGGTTTCACAGCAGAATTCTATAAAATGTTTCAAAAAGACTTAAAAGCATTACTACTCGAGTTATTTAGATGGATACAAATGGAGAGAGTTCTCCCAGATTCCTTCTATGAAGTCAGAATCACACTATTACCAAAACCAGTAAAGATACAACCAAAAAGGAGAACTATAGACCCATCTCCCTAATGAATACAGATGCCAAAATTCTAAACAGGATACAGGAAAATCACACACAAACCCACATAAAGAAGATCATCCACCATGAGCAAGTTGGATTCATACCAGAGATGCAGGGATGGTTCATCATACGAAAATCAATAAATACCATAAAACATATAAATGGACCGAAGGACAAAAAACACACCATCATCTCAATTGATGTGGAAAAAGCTTTTGAGAAAATCCAGCATCCCTTCATGTTTAAAGTCCTAGAGGGAATTGGACTGGAGGGATCATTCCTCAATGTAATCAAAGCCATATACAGGAAACCCACAGCCAATATCATCCTAAATGGAGAAATGACAGAAGCATTCCCCTTAAAGGTAGGAACTCGGCAAGGCTGCCCCCTGTCACAACTCCTTTTCAATATAGTGCTTGAAACCCTTGCCAGGGCAATAAGGCAAGAAAAGGAAATTAAATGAGTTCTAATCGGAAAAGAGGAAGTCAAGTTATCCCTTTTTGCTGATGATATGATTGTCTACTTAAGGGATGCTAAGAACTCCACCAGAAAACTCCTAGAAATGATTAAGAGTTTCGGTAAAGTGGCAGGATACAAAATAAATCTAGAAAAATAAGTAGCCTTTATTTACACCAACAACAAGCAATTGAAGAAGGACTACAAGGAGAACTTCCCATTCACAATAGCCTCAAAAAAAATAAAATACCTAGGAACAAACCTAACCAAAGACACCAAGGATCTCTACAACAAAAAGTTTCAACCCCTGAAAAAGGAAATTGAGGAAGACATCAGAAGATGGACAAATCTCCCATGCTCTTGGATTGGAAAAATAAATATAGTAAAAATGTCCATCCTACCCAAACTAGTGTACAGATTTAATGCAATCCCAATCAAAATATCCAAGAGTTTCTTCACATGCTTGGAAAAAAAACCATCGATTTCATTTTGAAAAACAAAAGACCACCAATAGCCAAAGCAACACTGAGCGAAAAGAACAATACAGGGGGGATCTCTATACCAGACGTCAAACTATACTACAGGGCTGTAGTCATAAAAACAGCCTGGTAGTGGCAGAAAAACAGACCAGTTGACCAAAGAAATAAAACTGAAGCTCCAAACCTGAGCTCATACAATTTCAGCCACCTCATATTTGACAAGGGGGCCAAGAAGACACAATGGAGGAAAAACAGCATCTTCAGCAAGTGGTGTTGGCAAAACTGGATCACCACTTGTTTAAGAATGAAATTAAACCCCTACGTCTCACAATGTACAAAAGTCAGCTCCAGATTGATCTAAGACCTCAAACTGAAACCCCAAACTCTGGAGGTGATAGAAGAGAAACTTGGCAGAAGACTTTAAGACATATGCATAGGAAAAGACTTCCTAAATCAGACAGCAGCTGCACAAGAAATAAGATCGACAATTGACAAATGGGACCTCATTAAACTCAAAAGCTTCTGTACATCAAAGGAAGCAATAAAGGAAGTGAGGAGAAGACCCACAGAGTGGGAGGAAACCTTCACAGCAGATACATCTGACAAAGCATTAATTTCCAGAGTATACAAGCTACTCAAAAAACAAAGAAGAAAGAAAACAAATGAATCATTCAAAAGATGGAGCAAAGATCTGAATAGAGACTTCACAGAGGAGGAGTTAGAGATGGCCGAGAAACATCTTAAGAAGTGTTCAACATCTCTGATAATTAAGGAAATGCAAATTAAAACCACTCTGAGATATCACCTTACTCCAATAAGACTGGCTAGGATCAGGAACATGAATGATACCAAGTGCTGGAGAGGTTGTGGGGAAAGGGGAACACTCATCCATTGCTGGTGGGAATGTAAACTTGTACAGCCACTATGGAAAGCAGTGTGGAGAACCCTTAGAAGACTCAAAATGAGCCTTCCATTTGACCCAGTCATACCACTCCTGGGTATATACCCACAAGACACAACTTACTGCAAAGATACATGCACAGCTATGTTTATTGCAGCTCTGTTCACAATAGCAAAAAGCTGGAACCAGCCCAGGTGCCC
>VZQC01012857.1:970583-986885 GCA_009823505.1 Rhizomys pruinosus
TAACTATGGGAAAGGATTTGTATGTTCCAACAGGCCAGAGTATCACCAACTTAATGGCTGAGAAAGAAAATGCAGCTTTGCAGTGAGTAGGATGTACCAGAAAGTGCCAGCAGAAGGATTGACTCCTCTGGGCATTGAAGGGAAGAAATGCCTTCCCAGTTTTTTTTTTTTTTTTATTTGTAAAGGAGGAGAAATAAAAATATAAACTTCATAAACTCATTGTATTAAGTCTTTTGATACACATGAATGCTTTGTAGCTAACATTCCAGAAATAATATAGGTATGCTGGCTGCTGTTTTCTTTAAGCAGGTTCCATGATAGTTTTAAGTATTTATTTTTATTTAGATTTATATGTGTCAAGATTATATGCAGTTGTTTAGGTATTCATCTTGGCCAGAATTGGACATCAAATTACCTGAAGCTGGAGTTATAAACGGTTGTGAGCACCTGGACTTGGACACTAGAAAATGAACACAGGTTCTCTGAGAAACCAGTACACACTAATAACTACTTCCCCATATATACAGCTCCTGTACAGTTCTTTTTTTTTAAGCCCTCATAATATCTCTTTTTATTGATATTAGATTCATCAGTATGTGAATACTTTTTTTTTACCAAAATAAATAAAGCATTTATTTTTATTTTTATTTTTTTCCATCTCTTAGTCTTTCTCAATATTTTCCATGGGGAAGTTGACTGTTTTGTTCTTTAATAATACCAAAATGATAAGAGACAAACTTCAGTAGCAAAGAATCCATTTTACTGGTTAGAATGCCTAAGATCTAGAAAACAATGACAAATTCTGGTGGAGATGTGGCTAAATATGAATATTTATTCACTGTTTGCAGGGGTTCAAAGTGGTATAGCCATTATAGATATGAGTGGGGAAGTTCCTAAAAATGCTAGAAATAGATGTACTATTAGATCTAACTATACCACTTTTATGCATATAACAAAAGGACTTTGTATCTTATAAAGGAGATATTTGCTCATCTGTGTTCACTACTGTTTCATTAATAACAGGCATGAAATAAACACTATGTACATATTCATCCACTGATGAATGAATAATGCAATTATGACACATATGTACAATGGAATAGTACTCAGCTGTTAAGAAAATTTAAAGCCGGGTGAATCCTAGCACTTGGGGGATAGAGACAGGCAGATCTCTGTGAGTTCAAGGCTAGCCTGATTTACAGAGTGAGCTCCAGGCCAACTGGGACTAAAGGGAAACTCTGTCTCAAAAAGACTTAAAATAAAGAAAATTTAAAATATTAAATTTACTGGTGAATGGATAAAAACAAATACAATCATACTAAATACAGTAAACTAAATTCAGAAATGCAAATGTCCCATATTGTCTTTCATAAGTTGACATTATCATTGAATTTTCACATAAGTATGTTTCAATTGGGAAAAATCCAAAGAATTCAGCAAAATAGTAAGGGGTGAGGGCAAAGGGGGCTTCAGAATTCAGTGATATAAAGTGAGAAAGGGGAATAATGAAATATGTAGTATTGAATTGTGGGAAGGGCAGTGTAGACTAGTGTGTATGTGGAAGATAAATAACACTAAATACAGTTTGCAAAAGCACCAAAAACGCAATAAGGAAACATTCTACTGTAGAAGATGGATGATGAATTCATCATATGTATATACATACATACCATAAGAGTATATATAGAATATATATATAATATATATAGATATATAGGAATATATAATATCTATATATATATAATATTACTTCTAATTCTCCATCCCCAACTACTCAGAGAACATTACAGAACAGAAAAGCAGAAAGATTGTATGATGCAGAGGGAGTAGATAACTATAAGGAAACATCATGGACTGTCAATAGCTCCTCAGTGAGTTAGGCCCTGTAAATGCACATGGCCATCAAGGCTGGAACTTTAGCCAAATGCTTTTAAAAAGGGTGTAAAAGCAAGTCTATGAAGAAAGAATAATTCTTGGGCTGGAGAGATAGCCTAGAGGTTAAGAGCACCGACTGGTCTTGCAGAGGACCCGGGTTCGATCCCCAGCACCCACATGGCGGCTAAGAACGGTCTGTAACTCCAATTCCAGGAGAACTCCAGTTCCAGGGCAATCCGAGACCATCTTCTGACCTCCGCAGCATTGCAAAACACGGGTGCACAGACCTGCATGCAGACAGTACATTCATACACATACAAAAATAAGATTTAAAAAAAGAAAGAATAATTCTCTATCAAAATATGCTAGAACAGTTGGTATTCATAGGAAAAAACTGAAACAAAATAAGAAAAGCTGAACCTAAATCTTACATGAACAAAACCTCAGCTTGAGATTTTTAAAAAACAAAAACAAAAACCAAAAAAACACACAAAAAATTGCATGAGGCAGAGGTGGTGAATAACTATAAGGAAACAATATTCCCTGGACACAAGGGGTGGCTTCCCCTCTGTCCCAGCCACCATTTTGTCAAAGAACCCACCAACACTCTATATATAAGTGCTTAAAACCCCTGCAATAAATGAGTTTGTTAGCTGATGCAACTCTTGGTTCTTTCTTTGGATCCCTTCAGTTTCATTCACAATTCTGTAGACCATCTTCTGCTCTCTACATCTTCACTCTTTGCAGCCTAGGCAGTTGCACCAAGGCCTGGCACCCCTGCCATACCAAAGACCCATAAGCTGGTGACCTGGGAGATAGGAACCTCACAATATGGAGGAAGCCAACATGCCACCATGTGTAGATATGAATGTCTTTATAATATAATACTTATATTAATTTTTATGAAATTCACAACTTGTATTTTAGTCATATAAATGCCCCAAAGAAATGGATTTTTATAATGTATACCTTATTCACTTTATAGCATTGTGCTAGAACAGTAGAAACAAATTAAGGCAATCAGTTGTCTCTAGTATTGATAAAATTTTTGCTTATTTTATTATGTCATCTAAATCTATGCTAATATCATAGTAGGTATAAATTGTTTATAGTATTAATATGACTGTAACATTGAAAATATTGAGAAATTAAACACAAACACTGTAATAGTTGTGATATTTAAAGTATAAATATTAATTGAACGTGATAGATCACATAGTATTGCAAAGTTAAATTTCAAAACTCACCATGAATAAAGTGGAATCTGTTACAGTACAGGCTCCTTGGAATTCTCTGTTTAATTCAAATTGTGCCAGTTTACAATTCAGTTCCTTCACCAAGTTCTTTATTTAAGCAATCATGAAATGTTTCTCAGATCACGTGAATTGATATTGTTAGGCAATCATTTAGCTGAAAGGAATTAAGTAGATAGTCTTTGTACTTTATATATTTATTTTTCTTCATAGCCTATGACAGTCAAAATTGACAACAATAATTCATAAATCATAAAAGTACCTATTTATAATTTAACATGCCTTAGGTGAGTTACAATTCTTTAATAGCATACACACAATTTTGAGGCTCTTCAGAATGCATTTTAGTTCAGTTTAATAAACTTTACAATAGATTTTGGATAATTATTCTGTAAGATGTAACATTACCAAATTCATTGTTTTATAAACTGTTATGAATTTTCAGAGCAAAGGCATTATAGCAAATCAAAATATTAATAAAGTTATGTAATAAACTGATAGTTGACCTGGCAGATGGGAAAATATTTAACAGTCATTAATATAATGTATAGATGCAGAGTTTAAACATGCCTTAATGTAATTATAAAATGCATCCTCGGGCTAGAGAGATGGCCTAGCAGTTAAGAGTGCCGACCGCTCTTGCAGAGGACCTGGGTTCGATCCCCAGCACCCACATGGCGGCCGAGAACCGTCTGAAACTCCAATTCCAGGAGAACTCCAGTTCCAGGGGAGTCCGAGACCCTCTTCTGACCTCTGCGGCATTGCACGACACGGGTGCACAGACTTGCATGCAGACAGTACATTCATACACATACAAAAATAAATAAAAATTAATAAAAAAATTTAAAAAATGCATCCTCCTCACAGAAAAAACAGAGGGCTCAGACTAGATTTTGTTGGCTGAAAGTTAAGCTTAACAGCAAGAGACTCTATGTTTACTGAGTACTAATATTTAGCATTACCTTCTACAGAGGATAAGTAAACTTTACACTAGAATGAAATTTATTTTGTTTCTACTCAATTGATTGTACTAGACTATTTATAGGAGGTTTTGTCAAATGGACACCTACGACAAATTCTAAATCATGAAAATTGTCAAGGAACAAAAACTTTTCACTGAAATACCAGTTTTTTGTTTTTTGTTCTTTGTTTTTACTTACCCAGTTAAAATTATTGTTCCCAGATAATTCATCATCACCACTTTATCTTCATCTAGGTTTTACATAAATTTCTTCCCTGAATATCCCTGTTTTTCCCATCCCAAACTCCCCAAGCTTCAAATAACTAAATGTACTTACTTACAATGACAAATGTAAAATAATATTTTACTTTTAGCTGTATGTACATTTTATTTTTGGTATTTTTATTTTGTATTTACTTTTTTCTGATTCATTTTTTTGTCTTTAAAAATAAAGTTTTTTTTTTCTGTAACACAGCATGTACATTTCTTACATCATGCATTGTTTGCTCTACAATGGCAGACTTAAGTAGCTGCAGCAGCAATTAAATGGACCATAAAACCTAAGGTACTATCATTTTTTTTACATTTTAATTGAGTAGTAATTTGATATTCTTTGCTGAGTTCCCTTCAATTCATATGTATGTTGCTTTTCTTCCCCTTATGTGAATTATAAAGATGATTTGTAATTGATCCTTATATTCAATATCATTAGTAATTTATTCTGTAATTCAGAAAACAGGATGATTGAGAAAATGAAATAACTGTTAGAAAATCTCTGGATGATTTTGAAAATAAATCTTGGAAAATAAGTATATATCTCTTGATATACAAGAAGAAAACAAGAGCCATTATCTTACTATCTTTTGGGTTTGTGTCAATGTCATTACTCTCACCTGAAAATTTATTCTTAGTGTGTGGTACTAGACCATAAATATATACTTACGTACTTAGAACGTAAGTGAGTGTCCAGATATCACAATGATAATAAAACTTCTTAATATATTATTACTTATTTTGTGACTGTTATTCTAGGGAGTTAACTCTTTATTGTGCGTTTGTCATTCTTACAACATTTTTATAAAATGAGAAACACATAAATATGACTTTTATTCTACTTTGATTATTAATTCTGTTCAGAGTTATGTCTTGAAGGACTTATTTTTAACAGAAGCTTATATGTCTAGTGCTTATTTAGATGTTTAATTCTCTTCAAATCCAGAACATCCTTGACTGAACATACAAGTAATATTGCACTCTATGGTGATATCCTCCAGTATTCCTTATATATGTATGATACATTAAATAGGGCGAGAAAACAGAATATTCTTTGGTCAATCTTATTATTCAGTATTAACCTTATGTATACAATATATTGTCTATATTTTACCTTATAGATATTTCATAAATACAGAGCCTCAGTTCTCTTCCTCTATATCATTAGGCTGCTTGACCTAGTTAAATCGTTTCTTTATAAATCCCCATGATTCTCTTCTAGTCCTTTGGTGATACATTTCCTTTATAACAGGTAGAAAGATCTTTAAAATTTTAATTTCCACTTTATTCACTTTGTCCCCTTCCCTTTCAGTAGAAACTCATCCGCTTCAGATAAATGACTGAAATGTTTCTCATACATTTCAGTTTTCTGTTTCTTAGTCCCGAATAGAGACTGACACCTCAGTTTGAAAATAAGGGAACTGAGACTCAGAGAATGTATATGCATTTAACTTGGTGTAAATGTAATGAGTTCCACAATAACTCACTTTTATTTTCTTTGCAATAATACAAGAACATTCCAGGCTATTGTAATGATTCAATGACTATATGAGTTATGTGGCTATATTATAAAACATAACAATACATGAATGTACTTTCTGGTATCTATAAAAAAATCAAGAAGCAGTAAACCTGTGTTCTTTAGTCTAAAAAGAATGCATGTTAATTTAGAGATTATTTTATTACATTATTTTGCATCTCTCTCTCTCTCTCTCTCTCTCTCTCTCTCTCTCTCTCTCTCTCTCTCCGTGTGTGTTTCTTGTTTTTGTATGTATGTCAAGGAGTTGGCTTCTACTTTCCACCATGTGGGTGTCAGGTATTGAACTTGGGTTATCAAGCTTGATGGCAGGTGCCTTTGGAAGCTCGCTGAGTCAAAGCTTAAAAGGCTTAATTCAACTTAAAGCTGGTAACAAGACTTAAAATGCTAATTTTTAATACAAACATTTATAGAAGAGAAGAGATTAAAACAGGTAATTCCTGTGACTTTTACTTGAAATTAACTTTTCCATTGTTGTTTCTGTGTAAATAACAAAATCTATTCTCTCCCAAAGGAGGTCTTTGCTGAAATAAAGGTATTCTCTCTCCCTAACAGGGAATATTTTCTATTCATGAATCAAAGTTTGAAATTGAATTAAAATAATTTAATTACAATATATAATTAACTTCCCCATTTTTAAAAGTCGAGAGGCCCATGGGATCAGGCTATTTGTAGAGATATTTAATCCTTTTTTACTTTAGTATTCATTAAACAATGGTAGTTCCTCCTAATTCCCCTATGACACACATTATGCCTCTAAAAAGGAAAAGAACTTAAACAAAGTCCTTTCTTGAAACGGAGCTGCTGAGTATGTCAAATTATTCAGGCAAAAACTCAGGGAACAACTAAAACAATTGTTTGAAACAGATGACGCTGGGTTTTAAGAACAAAAAAATGTTAAATAAACTATTGGAGCATGAATTACGCTATCAATGGGAAATTTCAGAGAGCTGCAAAGCATGCCTGAGATTTCAATATTATTCCCAAATGTAGCCAGGATTTCAAAAACTCTTTATGCACATGTACTCCAAGTGAAGAGAAGGAAAATTAGAGGTGGCTGAACAGTACTTATCAAATTCTAAAAACCATTTTTTAGTCTCAATCCTTTAGTTTTTGCCCTTCCACATAATTTTTCTCTTAAATTGTTGCTTATTTTACTAAGATTATCATTTGATTAATAGCATAATATGGTTTGCCATTTATCTGTAAATCTGGAAAGGCCAGAGTAATCCAAGAAGGGAGAGAAAATTCTAGAACAAAGATTTCATTAATCAAGTGCGTATGTGCGTTTGAGTGTTTCTGTGTGTGTGTGTGTATGAATGTATGTATTCAACAAATCCCCAGAAAGACAATTCAAATTATTATAAATAACTAAACCCCATGCATTAAATCTACATGAAAAGCATGTGAAAATATTTATCAGGAAAAAAATGAGTCCAAAATAAGTATCTATGAGCATAACCACTTAGCAGAGACTGGGTAATATGAGAAATTGTGCAGAAATAAGCAAAGAAATGGTACCAATTCCTAAAGACTAGTATTAACAAGGTCAATGAACTTAAATAAAATTGACCTATTTGACCATGTGATGTTCAGGTTCCAATCCTTAAAGGAGCATGGTGGAGTATCATTTATTGTTAGAATCACATTAACTTCAAGCAATCTAAAAATATCCAACCAAAATTAATAAACATCAAACAAAAAGCTGTGTGTGAACAATATAAGTCATGTAACATAGACATTTTACAGAGATAGGAAATAGTAAATATAAACAAATAGGGAGACCTAACCAAAACTAAAGGGCTTTAGAAAAAGCCATTTTATTGGAAACCTATCACTATAGAAGCTGCTTTTTTTAAATACTTTTATTGATGAATTGTGTATTTCATTCATTATCTTTCAGTCCAATTTGGACACATTCCCCTATCTCTGCCCCCATCCCATCCCTTTTCATGCCTTCTGCCATACATGTCTTGCATCTTTCAGTCTTTTCAAAGTTTTTCCCTGCAGAGACTTGTTTTGTGCAGTTTAACTATATCATTCAGTTCTTTGACCCAGTCTTTATGTTGTTCTGTTTCCCTCCCCTTTGTATTGCTCTAACAGATGTCTATATAATCATTCCATATGCATCAAAATTATGACCTCTGGGAATAATAAACTGTATGTTAATTCTGAAATATGTTTAGGAATTCATATTTTCCCCCTTTAATTTTATATTACTCTAAAATATCAATATGTGCCTTCCACCCATATACTGTAACTACAGACTCTGAAAATAAGTGGTTGGTTGATTCTAGAGTCCATTAAGAGATTTACATTATAGAGAGAATTCTGGGAGCTGGGAGCTGAGGTTTGAATACAGAGGCTGCAGGCATTTGGTGCCAGAGCATGGGTAGAGGCTGAGCAAACAAGAGTTCGGGCCAGGAAAATTATAAGAGCCTGGAGCTGAGGTTTGAACTCAGAGGCTGCAGGCATTTGGTGCCTGAGCATGGGTGGAGTCTGAGCAGACCAGTGTTTGGGACCAGAGAATTCTGGGATACTAGCATAAGCAAGCAATTCAACACCCCCTCCCCCCAGCCAACTGAAACTCTGGAGAGAGTGGTTGGCAGCAGAGGGAATACAGTGCTCAAAAGGTGTCATCTGAGTCGTTACCCACCCAGTTCTTACATCAGAAGAGAAGGGGAAGAGTGTATCCTAGACAAGCCAACACTACATACATAAGGAGAATACAGTGAAGGTACCTGAAGCAATCAAGGAAAGAAATCCTTCAACAAGGTGAAGAATCATTCAAGATTCACGTCAGAATACAAGCAAAAGGCAAACCACATGCCGAGAGCACAACGAAAGAACAATATGGGAAAAGCACAGAATTACTCCACACCAAACTCTACAGAGACTATGGAGGTCTCCTACAATGGGATATACCTAGAGGTAACCCAGGACACAGAACATAGAATAACAATCACAGACATATTCATAAGAAATCATAGAACTAAGGGGAGAGAATGAAAATCTCAGAAAGGACCTAGAGGGAGAATAGGACAAACTCCCGAATGAACTAAAAGGAGAAAATGACAGGCTCTGGAAAGTGCTAGAGGAAAAATATGATGAACTCCAGAAGGAAGTGGAAACACTGAAAAGGTCCCATGCTAAAAGGAAAAAGGAAAGCAACAAGTGAAACAAGGAGCTACAAGAAAAGACTGAAAAGGTCCAAAAATAAGTGGAAATAGTAAACAAATCACAGGAAGAAATGAAAAAGGAAATTGAACAGTCATCCAACCAAAAGGACAGAATGGAAAAAAGCCTCAGAAGCAGAACAGAAGAAGCAGAAAAAAGAGTATCAGACATAGAAGACAACACAGAAGAACTAAAAAGCTCAAGTAAAGACTGAAAAATTTAAATATACACAAGAGTGGAACAACCAGAAAATGTGGGACACTATGAAAAGATCAAACCTTCACATCATAGGGCTAGAGGAAGGCAAAGAATCTCAAGAGAATGGTATTGATCAGATCACCAGCAGAATAATAGACGAAAATTTCCCCAAATTAAAAATAGACAAACCCATACAAATACAAGAAGCACATAGAACACAAAATAGACTAGAGCCGAAAAGAAACTCCCCCCACCATATCATATCATAATTAAAACACTAGACGCCCAAAGCAAAGACAAAATTCTGAAAACCACAAGACAAAATCAAGTTACATGTAAGGGGAAACCTGTCAGAATTACAGTTGACTTTTCAGTGCAAACTATGAAAGCAAGAAGAACACGGACCAAAGCAATCCCATTGCTAAACGATTATAAATGAAGACCCAGGTTACTATACCCAGCAAAAATGTCAATTCCAGTTGAAGGACAGGGAAAAATCTTCAATGACATAAACAAGATGACAGAATAAATGTCTGGAAAATCAACCCTTCAGAGAATACTTGAAGCAATTCAAAGGATAGAAGAGAGTAACAACTACCCACAGGCACCTTGAAAGAGATGTTAATAAAAGCAGAAATGCAGAAGTAGAAACCTAGATGAAAAATATAATGATATGATAATGAAGTATAATATCATGATGTATTAGTTAATTAGTATTAAGGTATAATAGGAAAGCAATCACACACCTGATCTCAATTTATATCCTGTGAAATATTAGATTTGGACTTAAGACGCCCTTAATCTTAAAAATGGCAGAGCTCTGGGAGAATGGATTTTAGAAAACCGAATCCATTGAATATGTTTTGTTCTACAAGACCCATCTCACCCTCAATGATAGGGAACTAATCTTAAAGTGAAAGGATGGAAAAATATTTCAGTAATGGAAATCAAGAAAGAAAGAAGAGTTGCCTTATTTTAGTATCAGACAAAATAGACTTCAAAGTAAGAAATCATTAGAAAGAGACAAAGAGGGCCATTACAATCCTTATCAAGGGAAAAAATTAATCAATGAAGACCTCACATAATGAATTATATATGCACCACTGCCAAGTGACATTGACCTGTTAAAATATATAACTCTAGCAAGACGCTCAAGGCAAGATTATCCCCAGCCAAACTCAGTAGTAGTGGGCTTCTACCCTACTGAGGTCCTTTGGAACAGATCACTAGGACAAAAGAATAAAACCAGGAGAGACATCTGAACTGTATAATACAATAAAGGAAATGGATCTCACAGACACCTTACAAATATTCCATCCAAACACCAGTCTGTGAAGTATATTTCTATTCAGCGACCGCCTCAGAACTAACACGTCGCAAAATTGACCACAATTTTGTAACACCAGAGTAATAATATTCAACAAATACAAAAAATGAAATTAAGTGCATTTTATATGAGATGCAAGTGCATAAGCTCTAGTAATTCAAACCTGAATAAGCCCTGCGACCGACATGAACCCTGGAGATAAACACCACTCAATGAATTATTGAATGGGGTCAAGGAGGAAATAAAAGATTCCTGGAACTAAACAAATGACAATGATAGGTTGAAACAATAGAGAATAAAACGAAAAGGACACTTTTTTGTTTTTTTTTTTTGTTTTTTTTTTTTTTTTTTGTTTTTGTATGTGTATGATGTACTGGCTGTGCATGCAGGTCGGTGCACCGTGTCGTGCAAATGCCGCGGAAGGTCAGAAGAGGGTCTCGGATTCCCCTGGAACTGGAGTTCTCTGGAATTGGAAGTTACAGACGGTTCTTAGCCGCCCTTGTGGGTGCTGGGCGATCGAACCCGGGTCCTCTGGAGAGAGCGTCGGTGCTTTAACCGCTAGCTATCTCTCCCCAGCATCGAGATAGGACACTTTTAAAAGCTATGTCCTTGAGGGAAGTTTGCATAGTCCTGGGTGCCGCTAATTAAAAAAGAAGAAAAAAAAAGAGCACAGATAAATGAGCTAACACTGCAGCTAAAACACTTGAAAAACAACAACAAATGAATTTAAACCCTAAGTGCAACAGACAGGAAGAAATAAAAAAAAAAAAATCAGAGCACAAATTAATGAAATAGAAACAAAGAAAACAATACAAAAAAAATCAACAAATCCGAATCCAAGAGTTGGTTTTTTGAGACAATGAACAAGATAGAGAGACCCCCTAGCCCAGTTAACCAAAAGAAAGAAAGAGCAACTCCAAATCAATATAATTCATGATCAAAGGGGAAATATCACAACAGACAATGAAAAGATACAGACAATCATACGGGAATACTTCAGAAACCTATACTCTACAAAATTTGAAAAGCTAAGAGAAAAGGATGAATATCTACAATCTGGGGAATCCCAAAGCTAAACCAAGAAGAGATTAACAGCTTAAACAAGCCCATAATATATGAAGAAATTGAAAATGTAGTGAGACCTCCCAACTAAAGAAAGCCCAGTCCAGATGGTTTCACAGCAGAATTATATAAAACATTTAAAGTGGACTTATAACAATTATTACTCAAACTGTTCTGAATGATACAAGCAGAGAGAAATCTCCCAAATTCCTTCTATGAAGCCAGCATCACTCTAATACTAAAACCAAGCAAGAAGGCAACCAAAAAAGAGAACTACAGACCCATCTCATTAATGAAATCATATGTAAAAATTCTCAACAAAATACTTACAAAACTATACAGACCCACATCGAAAAGATCATTCACCATGATCAAGTTGGATTCATACCAGAGATGCAGGGATGGTTCAACATACAAAAATCAGTAAATATCATAAAACACATAAATGGACTGAAACACAGACCACACGCCGATCTCAATAAATGCAGAAAAAGCCTTTGACAAAATCCAGCATCCCTTAATGATTAAAGTACTAGAGAGAATTGGACTGGAATAATCATTCCTCAACATAATCAAAGCCATATATAAAATACCCACAGCCTAGCAGGGCATGGTGGCACACGCCTTTAATCCTAGCACTTGGGAGGCAGAGGCAGGTGGATCTCTGAGAGTTCAAGGCCAGCCTGGACTACAGAGCGAGTTCCAGGCCAGCTGGAGCCCCAGCTGGGAGACCCTGTCTCAAAAGTAAAAAAAATTAAAAAACAAAAAACAAAAAACAAACAAAAAAAAAAACACAGCGAGCATCATCCTAAATGGAGAAAATTTAGAAGGCTTCCCCATAAAGGTAGGAACCCAACAATGCTGCCCCTTGTCTCCCCTCCTCTTCAAACATTGCTTGAAACACTGGCTAAGGAAATAAGGCAAGAAAAAGAAATTAAAGTAATACTAATTGGAAAAGAGGAAGTAAAACTATCCCTCTTTGTAGACGATATGATAGTTTACCCAAGGCTGCTAAAATCTCCACCAGAAAACTCCTAGAAATGATTAATAGTTTCAGTAAAGTGGCAGGAAACAAAATTAACCTAGAAAAATCTGTAGCCTTTCTCTCCACCAACACCAAGCAAATGAAGAAGGAATACAAGGAGACCTTCCCAATCATAATAGACTTAAAAATAATAAAATACCTAGGAACACACCTAATAAAAAGAACCAAAGATCTCTACAACAAAAATTATAAACTCCTGAAGGAGATTGAAGAAGATATCAGAAGATGGAAAGACCTCCCATGATCATGGATTGGAAAAATTAACATAGTCCAAATGTCCATTTTACCCAAATTGATATACAAATTCAACACAATCCCAATTAAAATCCCAAGGACATTCTTCACAGGATGGGAAAAAAATTCTTAAATTCCTATGGAACAACAAAAGACCCCAAATAGCCGAAGCAACCCTGACTGAAAAGAGCAATACAGGGGGGATTTCTATACCAGACATCAAACTATACTAAAGGGATATAGTCATAAAAAACAGCCTGGTAGGGCACAAAAACAGACCTGTAGACCAATGGAACAAAACTGAAGATCCAAACTTGAGCATGTACAATTTCAGCCACCTTATATTTGACAAGGGGGCCAAAAAGTCTCAATATAGGAAAGACAGTATCTTCAGCAAATGGTGTTGGCAAAACTGGATCACCACTTGTACAAGAATAAAATTTAACCCCTACATCTCACCCTGTACAAAAATCAACTCCAAATGGATCAAAGACCTCAATTTGAAGCCCAAAACTCTGAAGGTGATAGAAGAAAAAGTTGGCAGCAACTTACAAGACAAGCAAAGGAAAATAATTTCTAAATCAGACAGCAGCTGCACGGGAAATAAGGTCAACAAGTGACAACTGGAACCTTATTAAACTCAAAAGTTTGTGTACAGCAAAAGAGACAATCAGGGAAGTGAAGAGAAAACCCACAGAGTGGGAGGAAACCTTCACTGCTGATACATCTGATAAAGCACTAACTTCCAGAATATATAAACTACTCAAAAACAAAAAAGAAAACCGACTCACTCAAAAGATGGAGTAAAGAGCTGAGCAGGGACTTCACAAGTGAGGAAATAGAGATGGCTGAGAAACATCTTAAAAAATATTCAATATCGCTAATAATTAAGGAAATGCAAATTAAAAACACTTTAAGATATCATCTCACCCTGATAAGTCTGGCAAGGATCAAGGAAACAAATGATACCAAATGCTGGAGAGGGTGTGGATAAAGGGGAACACTCATCCACTGCTGGTGGGAATGCAAACTTGTACAACCACTATGGAAAGCAGTACGGACATACCTTAAAATATTCAAAATGAGCCTACCACCTGACCCAGACATACCACTTCTGGGTATATATCCACCAGACTCTTCCTACCACAAAGATAGATGTACCATGATGTTTATTGCAGCTCTCTTCACAATAATGAAGAGCTGGAACCAACCCATGTGCCCCTCAACCGAGTGGATAGAGAAAACGTGGTACATCTACACAATGGGGTTCTATGCAGCAGTAAAGAAAGATGACATCATGAAATTTGCAGATAAATGGATGGAACTAGATTTTTTTTATTGATGCTTTGTGTATTTCATACATCATTTTCCAATTCAGTTCAGGCGTATATCCCCTTCCCTTCACCCCACCCCACCCCTACCCATCCCAGATCATGCATTCTGCCGTAACTTTTCTGCATCTTTCTGTTTTTTTTTTTTTTGTTTCGTTTTCATTTTTTTAACAATAAGTGATAGTTTGTGAGTACAAGCATCCTTCATGTAAAAACAATTTGCGAGCAGTTATGCCCAAACCCACACAGCTCATGGTTCCCACCATCCAGCGTGGGGCGGGGGGGTTGTGTGTTCAATCAAGTTGATCAAATGATGTCCAGTCTATATTGTTGTAGTTTCACCATTCACCTCAATCGCAGCCCTTACATTCTACTGTGCCTCCTCTTTATGCTAAGTGAAGTAACACAATCACAGAAAAACAAAAGAAGAATGGTATCCCTCATCTGTGGATGATAGTACCAAGTACCTAGTTATAAGAAAAACTGTGCAATGTTAAAGTTATATTCCTCATAATCTAAAGTCAACTATGCATTGTGAATCCTGAAAGAGGTTCTAGAGCTGACCTAACATTTATTTTCAGACCTTGGGTTTTTGGTATATGATGGAGGGTATTAGTGCATCTTTTCAAGTAATATGGGATTAAAATGGAAAGATGTGAATCAAGGAATATGATATGGAAATAACATACAGTTTGTTTCCAAAGGATACAATTTTCATGTAGGTGCAATGTAACAGGCTGGTGCAACTTAGCCTTTCTGGGCACTTAATGACCGTACTTAGAACCCATACCAATTTGGCTGAGGGTCCTAAGGGATAACTTTGTTCCTTGCCCTCAGAGTTCAACCAAGTCTTAGGGGATTATGCATGGGACATCTCTTGAAATGTCCTGCAAATGTGGGTCACCAGTCTTCCTGTTCAGGGAGGTCTTCGAGAGCCACTAATGGAACTTCAGCCAGTGTCCAGTCTACAAAGAAAAAGGTCTGCTCATGCTTTAGAAAAAGGAAGCCTGTTCTAGCAAGACCTGATTTAGCCCTCAAGTCAATAGATATGGTAAATGAAAACCTGAAGGGACCAAGGTGCCCCTCACAGCTCCCCCCAAAAAAACCTGAGAGACCCCTGAGGACAAGATCCTCAACTGACCTTGAGAAATCCAAAACCTTAGTTAATCTAGGCTGTGTGACGTGAAGCATCCAAAAGGAAAGTACAACCAGAAATAATCAGCAAGACCAGAGAAACTGTACTGCAGACATAAAACTTGAGATCTGGGGCTGGAGAGCTAGCCTAGTGGTTAAGAGCACCGACTGCTCTTGCAGAGGACCTGGGTTCGATCCCCAGCACCCACATGACAGCTAAGAAACACCGTCTGTAACTCCAATTCCAGGAGAATTCCAGTTCCAGGGGAATCCAAGACTCTCTTCTGACCTCCACAGCATTGCACGACATAGGTACACAGACCTACATGCAGACAATACACTCATACACATACAAAAATAAATAAAATTAGAAAAAAAACTTGAGATCTTAGCAAAAAGACAAAAAGAAAAAAGAGAGAGTACTGTGGTTTGACCTGTCTTCAATTCTTACTGGCAATTGCATCTACCCTGAGACTGCCACCACTTTTGGCACTCCTCAAAGACATGAGGCACAGCTTTTTAACCTTCCAATATTGACTGGAGAGTCATGTCCCTCCAAGAATCCTCTAAAACTTCAATGCCTGATGGGGACTACTGAGGTACCCAACTTGTTGGCTAAACAGCTAAGGAGATTCCAGCCTCATCAGAATTTAGACTGCCATTGTTGGACTACCTGGACTGTATCATGGAGGCCAGTACAGGGGTATCAAGATAGGCCACATGCTTACTGGACTTCATTTGGGGGACCATGGGAGGAAAAGACCCCAATGTGGATCAAAAGTGTAGGATTGATGGTTGTTTGGGATTGCCAAGGAGGAATCTTTGAACACCTCCTTAAGGAAAATATGACATCTATTAGGGAAAACATCCTCAATTCAAGTGATATATATATATA